>ML816012.1:0-19059 GCA_009831015.1 Picea engelmannii | reverse complement strand
GTCGTCGATGTAGAGTAGGATCGTAAACGCGGTAAACCACATTTAACTGGGACACAACTAATTGTGCATCTAGGTAGACCCGGAGGTAAGAGATACCATGCGACAAGGAGTCACAAAGAAACTCTATTACTGCACTGTATTTGGTGACATTGTTTGTGGCATCACCTTAACAGATACCCCCAGAAGATAACAATTGGCCTTGAGGTGTGAAAATCACCCAAGCTGCAGAAGAAAGCCTCCGAGTGTGTCGGCTATCACCGTCCGCAAATCCAACGAACATGTTCGATTCACTTGACATGTGCCATAGTGAAAAGATGACATCAAAACGACACATCTATAAAACCAAAAATACAAAAAATAAAAATGTATAAGAACTAAACATATGTACAAGAATTCACCCAAGGCAACCCACCTACGAGTAATACTTCTTGAGGTAGAGCTCATTTCTGGGCTCCACTAAAGATTTCCCTTTAAAGTCAACCAGACGATAAGCACTCTTCTTTAAAAAATCCTTCACGATGAATGGTCTGAACCACATGGGTTTGAACTTGCCTGCCCCCAAGGGATCCTTATCTTGGTCATAGACTAGGACAAGGTCGCCTTCGGAAAAAATCTGAGGATGAACAGACTGATCATACTGACACTTGACTCTTTTCTCGTTAGCCTCGTTAGCCAAGGCTGCATCATGTCATTGCTCATCGAGCTTCCTTAGATATAATAAGCGTTCCTCAAGCCGTGAAGTGTATGGAAATAACTGTACTGCCAACTTAAGAGATGGCATCTGGCATTCTATAGGCAAGACTGCTTCTAACTCATAAACAAGTTGAAAATGTGATAAACCAGTGGTAGTCTTTATAGACGTTCAATAGGCCCACAATGCCGAGTATAACATCAAATTCCAATTTGATTTGGCCGAATTGATCGTTCGTTGTAGAATGGTCTTGAGTGACTTATTCACACCTTCCACCTGACCATTCACTTGTGGGTAATAAGGTGATAAGTGTTCTTACCTAAACCCAAGATTTGATGTTAATTCAAACATCATTTTTTTTTTTTTTTCTGAAAGTGACTTCCATGGTCAGTGACAATCTCCTTTGGGACACCGAACCTTGATATTATCTGATTAAACAAGAGGAGAGCCACTGTCTCTCCATCATGATTGAATGTTGGCATAGCCTCTACCCACTTGGTGAAGTAGTCTACTGTTATGATGATATAATGGTGCCCCCTGGTTGAGGGGGGGTGGCATGTAGTATAATAAATCCCCCACTTGGTGAAGGGGCCAACTTTGATGACAGGAAACATGGGAGCAGGATGTGCCCTCATCTTCCGTGAGAAGATCTGACATGGGTGGCACTTCTTGACTGATTCAATGCAATCTTTGATTAACATTGCCTAATAGTAACCAGATCGTAGAATATTTTGGGTTGTTGCCAATCCAGACAAATCACCACCACATGCTCCAGTGTAGTAGTCATTAAGAACGATTTATTCTCCTTCATGGGTGAGACATCGATGACAGATGCAATCTATACCTCGACGATACAAAGTGTCTTCGAGAATAAGATAGTTGTTTTCTTGATGGCGTATACATCGATGCTCGTCATGAGAAGCAGAAGTGGGGCACTTCAAAGTATGGATATAGACTAGTATATCTCCATACTAGGGATCCAAAGATGCGATAAAAAATATATCTCCTTTTATAGGCGACTCTTTGGGTATAACATCACCTGAATCGACCGGAAGTTCCGAAATGAGTTCTGCAAAGACCAACGACTTTTTGGATTTCTTCGAAACAAAATCCAAGTCAAATTCCTGGAGGATAACTATCCATCTACTGATCTTTCCATTGATTACGCGTCGTGTCAACACATATTGGAATGGATTCACAATGGAAATGAAAGTGGTCTTGCGAAACATGATATAGTGACAGAACCATTGGATAACATGAACTGCTTCCAATGCAAGTTTCTCAACATGGGAGTAGTTGAGTTCTGGTCCAACCAGACCTTGGCTCAAGTATTAAATCATGTGCTCTTCAAGAAAATCATCCTCTTGAACCAAGACCATGCCGATGGTCAACTCTTCAACAGCCAAATACAACAAGAAATTTTTATTATAATTGGGTGGCTGAAGCAAGGGGGTAGACACGAGGGCACATTTCAACACTTCAAAAGAGAGCTGATCGACTTCATCCCAATGGAAAGAAATGTCATTTTTTAGTAAATGCATGAACTGTTTTGTGATCTTGACATAGATAGCGATGAAATGCCGTAAAAATTTTGCTTTTCCCTGTAAACTCTGAAGCTGCGGGACTGTGCATGAGGGAGGCAACTGAAATATCACCTCAACCTTTAAAGGATCGACCATGATCCCTGTTGTCGAAACTACCCGACATGACAAAAAAATGCATTTGTTTGGATTCAACCGAATCCAATAATAGAGACATAGCTCTAAGATAAGTCAGAGGTGTGTGGGATGATTAGCTCTCTTGCGATATTGTGACGCTAAATCATCCAGGTAAGCCTCGACTAGGTGTTTGAGATCGTGGAAAGAAAAAGACATGGCCCACTGAAAAGTGGCTCCAACATTCTTCAAGCCAAAAGGCATCTTGCGATAAGAAAATGTACCCCATGGACATATAAAAGCTGTTTTATGCTGGTCCTCAGGTTTGATCTATATCTGATTGTATCCCGAGAAACCATCCATGAAAGAAAAGACCTCACAGCCTATGCATTCATCGACAATCTGGTCAATAAATGAAGTGGGGAAATTATCCTTTGGACATGCCTTGTTCAAATCACGGAAGTCCATACATACGTGAATCATACCCTTCTTTTTGTTGATTGGAACGGGATTCGACACCCATTGAGTCAATTGGACGAGGTAGATGAAACCAACTTTGAGTAGTTTCTCTACTTCAACCTTAATAGCTGTTTATTTCCAAGGATTAACTGGATGAAGCTTCTTCCGGATCGGCTTGGCGTCAGGGTAAGTTGTGATTTCATGTTCAACGATTCTTGGATCAATGCCTGGCATTTCCTCGCAAGACCAGGCAAAAATGTCACATAATTCTTTAAATAAATCTGTATAGATTTGAATCTCCTTAGGGGAACAATCCGCTCCAATGAAGACATTCTCCACGACGCCAGGGGTTCTAGAGATATCAATAGGTATCATTTTAGTGATGGTTTCTATATTACCCTTGGCATAAACTAAATGCGTAGCCAGAGGATTAATAGGACAAGACCTATCTCTAGTCATAGTCAACACAAATTCTCCTACGTCTATTCTTCCTAACTCTGGGAGGAAGTATGATCTGTGATGGAGATCATCCCAGGGTTTGTCTGGACCAATCAACACCTCTAAAATTTCCTTGTCAGAGGGCAATACCAAGTCTAAGGAATCGGTAGTGGCAAGGGAACCTTGAGCCTAGGTAGGCTCGAGAACTGGATCTAACTCCGGTGCAAGAGTCAGATCGGGGTCGAATGAAGCTTGCTAGACTATAGAGTACTCAAATTGTGCCGCGGACAAGGGCATGGACATGCCATGGTGCCCTGTCCCTTCCATAATGGTTGATGGGGAAGGAAGAATCCACAGATCATTACAGTAAGTCATGCATAATGATGACAGTGAAAATATTTCAGCCTTAGGCTGGTTGGGGATAGTCGATACCATTTTTACATCGCTGTAAGGAGGTGGGTAATTGAAAGTAACCATGAGAGGTGGGTACAAACCAACCCCCATGTTGACGACGCCAGGCTATGGGTTATCAATCATCGGGACCATGGATGCCCCTAATAAAGGGTCAGGTATGGAAAAAGGCAATTGATCAATGGTCACGATTCATCCTTCATGTGGAAACAACAAGACCCAAAAACTGTAGAAACCACTGCATGCATGGCATATGTCCAACTCCTTCCTAAAAGGAGGTTGTAGTCGAGAGGCACATCGACCACTTCAACTTTGACACACATGGGCTTCCCTCCTAACTGCACGGGGAAATAAGGAATGATTCCATGTGGTCTGAAAGAATGACCATCAAAATCTGTGAGAAGAGTAGGTGAAGGATACTGAATGGGTTGGCCAATGGCCTTCCAACATGCTAATGATATCACGCATGTCGAGGCACCCTCATCAACTACCGTATGGAAAATATTACGGATAGATGACTTCGTGGGGTGAGCCACTACTATCTAAAATACGACATGGTATGGGAGACGAGGTTTAAAGTCAATTGTATCGAGCGTGATAGTTCCCGGATTACATGTCTCGATGGATCCTAAGGAGACTACCAAAGCCTTTCTTTGCGAAGGGCAGCTCTGAAGGACCTCCAAAGAAGACATCGTGCAAGGGGTTTGTCACAAATCCTCCACCACAAAGTAGTTCTGAGCGGCCCTCGCATTTGGATTATGTGCATATTTCTTGAATTCCCATTTTGGGATGTGTGTCATTGTTCCACCCATCGTTCTCTTGATCTGGAGAGGAACATATAGGTTTTTGGCTTCTTTTCCCTTTTCGGCAGTACTTGGCGTTTCGTAATCATGTGCCCTAGTAGCTATGTGAGATTCACCATTCAACATATAGACGTTCGAAGTCGAGGGATTGTTAGATGATGAAGGGGGTCCTTGACTGGCCCCATCCACATTTGTAGAGGCTTTAGTTAAATTTTTCCCATGAGGAAATGGTTTCATTAACACTACAGGATGCTTCTGCGCCAGTAACTTTTGGGCCTCCGCGAGTCGAGGGAATAGGTGAGTCGGGTGGTCTTCTGTGCAGAAGTTGCATGGATACTTTGACTTATTTCTCTCTGTGTTGCTCCCACCAATGTTATTGGTGGGTTTCTTATCCCCCTTACCCTTCTTTCAATGCTTTTTCTTCCCTTCGGCCTGCTGGCTGGCCTTTGGGTTTGTCGATTGCACGTTGTGTAGATCCGACGTCTGAGCAGGGGGAGCAACCAAACTAGGAGTTGGGTTGGCCACTGTCTGCTGTATTGACAATTGTTGCAATTGGTTTGACAGTGAATCATTAGGCTTTGCTTGTGCTGAACCAATAGTGTCGTCATCATGTGTTCCAGACTTATGTCTGGTCTTATCAAGAATAGACTGTGGTGGATCTGGAAAAAATTCGTAAAGCAAACCAGACTGAGAGTAAATCAACTCTAGTTGTTGAGCTCTCATTATCTCTTCTTCCTATGAAAATACCCCCAACATTTCTATGTCCTTGGATAGCTGGGGTACCAAAGACTTAAGGAACCATTCCAACAGGAATGATGGTGGAACTGGTACTTTAATAAAACTCTCCTGCCTCCACCATTCTCAGATGTGATCAGAGATATGGTCATCCTTTGTCTGCTCAAAGTTGGCCAACAATTCTATGCCGACATCGTATCTCATAGGTAATTGAAAATGGTTTAAGAAAACCATTGCCAATTCTCCAAAAGTAGAGTATCTTGAGCGGTCGAGCTCGATGTACCATTTCGCGAAACTCCCGATAAGAGTGTGTTGAAACAAACACAACTGAAAGAAGTCATCCCTCAAAGAATTGGATGATCACCATAGATGAAATGTGGTCACATGATTTCCTGGATCTTCGTTAGGCTTGCCTTCAAACTTTTGAATGTCTGAGGGCAACTTGGTCAACATGGCAAGCCAACATGGATCGTGACAGATTGGGTCATTCAATAATCTTGACAAGTCTGGAAAATGCAAAGTTGCTAGAAATGGTAGCTTAGGTTGTTGAGTATGTACAAGAGGATAGGAGCCTAGCATTTGGTTGGCACTAGGTTGCCAGGAAAACTTAGGCTACTATCCTAGATGGTAAAAACCATGGCCTAGGCTGACATTCGAATGTTGCACTTGTTGAGACGTCATCGAATGACTCCCGTAGTAGTATGTTGAGGGTTGAGAAGGGATTTCTCCCGACGTAGTGTTCTAAAGGTTCTAGAAAGGGTTTCCCCCTACCTATCCAATGAGCATAGGTCCAGAGCCTTGCCCGGGGGTCCATTGACCATGGAAGGGGTTTCCCCTGGTTTACATCCTTGACGAGGGAACTAATCCATACCACAGATTCCAAGGTCCTTGAGAAGTGTTGCCCCCTATGCAAGAATAGTACCCTGCGTAGGATTTTGTGATCCAAAACTAGGGTTTCCCCCGATTGAGATGGCAGCTAATGAGAATGTGTTGTTACCAAACGTGTCGTACAAAGAGAACAACAAAGAACCCACCGGTGTGGTACTATAAGAAGGTCCTTGAATACCTGCTCCCGACAGGTTGTAGTTCATGGTCGGCCAGACAAGTTATTGAGGAGCATCGCCGAGCGAGGGAGACGATGAAGTTATATGACCCTCGTCATAAGGGAAATAATAATAAGGAGTTGAGGTGCCCCCCATGGACCCTTGCAGAAGAGTGTTTGAGCTCCCTACCCCTAGACCCAAAGTCTGTAAGGTGGAGTAGGAGAGGACCAAGTTCGTGTCAAAGTTGGGCATCCCATATGAAAACGAAGGGCTTGTCGCACTATGCGTAAACGGTGCAGTGATCACCGCCATAGACGAAATCAAACCACTGCTCGAGGTAGAGGTGGTCGAGACCATAATGGCTTGGACCTGTGAAGGTGAGTTAGGAGGCGAAACTCTACCGGTTGTGGTAGCCGTAGAGGGAGTATGAAGACTCTCTGATAAAGTAGCAACATTTTCTTCCATTGCTGCTTGTAGGATTATCTGACGCTCATGATGCGTTACCCTTGGAGGGGAAATCTGTATCTAAAGTGGCACTGACAAGTCAGTGATGGAAGAGTTATATAGACCGATAGCTTCCTCTCTAAGGTCAGAAATATTTGGTCCCTCCGAAAACAAATGTTCTCCTCTCAAAAATGGCTTAGGTACAACTTCTTATGGCCTGGTCACTTCAAATGACCCTTCCTGGTCAATTCTTTGCCTTCACGGTGGCGGTAGTGGCTCCAAGTTAATCGTCAACAGGCCCAAAAGCCTTCGTGACCAGTGGATCTCTTGATCTTCCACTGTGTGAGAGGATCAACAACACACTAAGGCTTTCTATCATTGAAGAATAAAACACGCACTAGAAAAATTTCCTATGAGATGTAGCAAGAAAACCACTATTTCTAGTTGGAAGAGTAGTTACAACAACCAACACTAGAACAACTTACCAGTGCAAGTGAAACTCGAACATGGAAGCACCCTCCGGGTATACTCTGCAAAGTGTGGCCCGATGTCTTCCCTAGGTACCGCGGTATACCCCCACCGTCACCTGTGTAAGTCCCTAAAATCAAAGGCAACTAGGTTGCTAGATCATGAACAAATACCAGGCGGGTACAGTCGATAGTCGGGTGGATCGCAATGAGCAGGGTATCAAGCTCGAAACCTATCGAGGGTATCGAAAGAAACTGGATTTTTTTTTTTTTTATATGCTCCAAAATAAGAAAATTGAAAATGAATTCTTTTATTTTCTTCTAAAGCAAGTAAAAAGGGAAAAGTGAAGACAAAATGAGACCAAAAACCAAATTCTGGTCTACTACGGCTCGCAGAGAGTTACTGACAATACTAAACAAGTTAATCAGAAAAAATCACAAAACTTGTCTCAAACCCTAATCAAGAAAACACAAGAAACTTGATAAAGAAAAATCTAACTCCTATCATACCTAGGCCAAAGACTGTACGAAACAAAGGCTAGGGATAAATCAAGAAAGCCCCTGAGAAAAATGTCTTCATTCAGGGAAGAGGATGACTGCCTCTTCTTTAAAATATTTTCTTGACACAGACACACAACTGATACTTTAGTAGCCTGCATATGTACGCGAGGTGTCCAAAGATAGGGCACGTATGTATGCATGTAGACCCACTACAGGCCGCACACACGTCTGTGACTTCTCTAAAAATAAAAATTAACAGTCAACCATAGGCAGAGAGTACTGGTATGGAAGACCATAATCCCTTAAAGACATAAAAACTTATTGAAACTCAAAAAACAGTAATTAAACCAATTAAAAATACCCAAAAACATAAATCCCCTAAAAACCCTAGAGGCTCCCCAGTAAGGTCACCAATTCTGCTATAGTGGAAAAACCCCCCATATGGACTACACTAGGGTTCTAAAGTGTAGGCATATCTAACCATCTAAAGTCTCCTACTTTTAACCACTATCCTGACAAAACCCCACATTCATATATAAAGTACAAAGTATAGGGATCCGATAGTCTTACCTTGAACTCGATATCCAGTGTCGATCCCAATGCGTTCAGTCGCTTCTCGACTGCAAATATCCTCCCAAGGATGTTCTGCATTCACCAAAAGACAAACAAGAAACTGCAAACAAGCATTCTATATATGGATTACTTGGTTATATTTCATAACAAAATGTAAATCATTCATAGAGATAAAATACATCATATGGAGGGACAACAAAAGTGCTTCTTTATATTAATCTCATAATGTCACTTACAAAATGAGATCGACGACTACTCCTCAAACTCGGTCCTGGGTTCCTCTTCACCAAGATCCAATTGCTTCCACGTATCCTTCTTCTCTCACACTTCTCTCTAGAGAATAGGCATAGGTTTATGGACGAGGAAAAAGGGCAAGAATGGGGAATTTTGTCTCAAACTCACAATGTGGCTGCAAATTCTTGGGGCAAGGGGGGATTAGGAAATGGGCAGAGTTTCACTGATTTCATGCTTCTCCCTAGAATGGGACCCCAACACCTTCTTTTCTATGCCAAAAATATAGTTATTCGGTTGGGTGACGGGCTATGGGCGGTCAATTGGTTAGGAAGCTACCCAAAAGCCCATATTCCCTTGCAATTTTTTTTTTGCAACTTTTGTGGGTATACACAGGCTGTAATGGTGCAGCTAGCATATGTACGTAGGCAGTAATGGTGTAGTTAGCATACATACTTGGGCAGTAGTGGTGCAGGGCTCGTACATCTTCAAAAAATTGGTTTTTAAGAAGAGATATTTAGTATTGGATTGGCAAAAAAGTAGTAAGTAAGATGGCCTGCTGCTAGGTATGCATGTCTAGTGAAAATTAGGGTTATAACATAGATGATAGAAGTTTTGGGTCAAGATTTATAATAGCTCCAACCCGAGGGTCGGTCTAATTCCCATAAATCCCCGTTGAATGCATTTTTTTCTTATTAATTCCAATAAGAAAACTTGTGTGCTGAGTTGTTGCTAGTAAAAGCATAATGAATGTGTATTGAGAAGGGCAAGAATGTGGCGAGGATTAAAGAGAGAGATAAATGCTTTGAAAATTTTGTGAACCTGGGTATAGTGAAGCTTATGATTTCTAGGAGTCCAAGGTCGAATTGTAAATCACAAAAGTGTTGGGTGAAAAATGTATATCATGGAAGTGTTGGGTGCAAAATGTATATTACGAAAGTGTTGGGTGCAAGATGTATATCACAGAACATGGGGCATAAGAATTCGATAGCGCTAAGTTGGGACCCCGCGGTGAGATAATTGGTTAAGTGTTGAAAGGGACGGTGGTCGATCAGGCTCATGATGTGAAGATATATATGGAGATGAGGATCTGCTAGTCTGCTAACCGGGGAACCCGCGACCAATCCAGGAGCTCGAGAAAGTCATGTTCAAGTTTAAAGGGATTTTGTTTATATTTATTTAAAATGTATTCATATTAATGTATCCTAATATATTGTTTGTGGTCCAAATTTAAACCATGTTCGAATTTGAAGGGTGTTTTGGGCTCGCAAATTTTGCTCAAACCCATAAGCAATAGAGAAAATATATATGACTTAACATTTTGTATATGGAAGCATATCATGAAATATAAGAAGCTGCAATATATGCACAATATAAAACAAGAACATGACCACAAAATGTATAGGGAAATGAGTTAATTTTAAAAGGAAATACAAAATTGAAATAACACCACCAAGCATTGAAAATCACCATAGAACAACCTCAAATATTTATACTCAGATAAACTGGGTTACAAAATACATTTGAGAATATTTCCCAAAATAACTGTCTTGGAATTTGTAAGAAAATATACAGTTCAATACATATTCTATGAAATATAAATACATTTTCCATAATGATTGGGATTGGGACTGCCGCAGACTACAAAGAAAATATGTACAAGAATGAAGTTTGTATAAAGAAGAAAGTTGGCAATGGAAAACAACAAGACCTGGCAAGAAGAAAGAGAAAATTGTTAGTCCTCGGTTAAAGCTTTGTTAGAGTAACTGGATGAAGACATCGATAAAGACAAAAGAATGTTATTAGAATCAACTTACTATGATGGTGTCCCATGCCTTTTCATTTTCTCGCTGATGTCCTTTTATGGGTTTCCTCAGTGTTTATGGGAACCGTGTGAAGCGTCCTTTGACCTTCATTGGTAATCTGGTCGACAAACTTTTTGAACCACTCTTCGATGTAGCTCCTCATGGGTGCCACGTTGATTTCATGCCAGATTTTTATATTGAAGAATTCAGTTTCCAAGTCCCTTAGATCAATAGAGAGGTTGTGCAATTCTTCTTGAATATCTTGGTCTTTAATCGAATAATTGACTAGCTAGTTTTTCACGTCATCTTCACCATATTCAAGAATGCCATAGAAATTTTCAAATGAAAGTCTTTTATAGATATGAACTTGATCATCAAATGCTTGCTTGATTAAAAAAAACAAGTTGAATATCAATTTCTGGTCTTGGAATTCATTGGTGCTACCAACTAGATCTATCTCAGTTAGCTTCTTGAATAGTTTGTCTCTTCTAGATATGGCCTAGCTACATGCTTGAATGATACCATTTAGGTTTTTTACCTTTTCTTTCCAGCATGCGTTTGGCTGGTCTATTCGATTTGGGGAAGGGAGATCCTCCTCTCTTCTTCTAAATTCCATCATACTAGTAACTTTAACACCGAATGGTAAAACTGTATCGAGCTAGAAACCTTGCTCGTTCTTGAGATCTTCTTGCAGATACTCATGAAAAGCATGCACTCTTGTTCCAAAAGAGACCATATTCTTTGACATCTCCCAAGATTCTATTATTAATTCCATTCTTCTCTTTATATTCTTTTCCACACAACCTTGGGATAATTTGAGAAGGATTTCTAATCCTTTTAACTTTTCCACAGGTGCGGTGGGCCCGATCATTGACAAGGGAGTAACAAATAGTGGAAGAGGCATCAACGTTCCCTGCAATTCTTTGATTCACTCCTTTAACATGACGCTTTCCATTTCAAGGTTGCTAATAAAGTTTTCTAGAGTGTATCCAGTTGCTTGGTGTATCTGGGAGATCCGGGAGGGGCACATGTTGTGTAGGTTGATCTATGAACGAGATTTCCCTTTATTATTCTTTACATCTCTCCTTTCAATAACCAATTTTTTGGATTCATTGTCAAAAACAACGCTCTGAAATGAAAAAGACTCTTCTTCATCCAATGTATCGGTGCCAATTATTTCCATCTTAGGCTTATGCGAAGGAGTGCTCTCTAGCTAGTCGTCGCCGAGGAACATTTTGTCAAAGTCAATTTCTAGTTCCATATCTCCGAGGGAGAGATTGTGGATATCAATTTCTCCCCTCGGTTCGTCTTATTCTTGGAGTATTGTTTTCTGTTTTTTGCTCGCGGGAAGTTTGTGAGAAATTTTAATTTTTCCGGAGGGAAGGTTCTTATCTCCTCCTCTGCCTGAAGAACTATGTGTGACTTTATTTCTTGGGTAGGTCGTTGGAGTACTGCTTCGAGATGCTGTGGTCTTGGGTGTGGTGGTTGGGGATTGGGTTATTTTTTTCCCGGGCCTTTTCATTTATGCTTGTAAGAATAATTGGTACTAGGTATTGTCTCAAGGTTTCCAATGTCAGGAGAAGGACTTCTTGAGGTGTTATCTTCATCTTCATTCTGGATAGTGTCAGTGAAAGAACTGTTGAAACCGACAACCAATAGGTGATCTACAAAAATACCATCATGGTTGAATCCTTTTAATTTTTCATCACATTTCAAATTGACGCTGTGGAAGTGGCCCATGAAACTGTCAATCTTGTTCATATTCCTGACCATGAAATCCCCGACTTTCCAAGGCAAAGAGATCAATTGAATTTTTCTTTTTTCATGGAAAAAATGAAACCAGTAGATGTGTTTCCTTGCTATTCCATCAAAAAACATTGTACCAGATATGTGACATAGAAGGAAGAAAGGATTTTGTTTGGACCCAAAAATACTTATAACATTATAGTTCTCCATTTCTTCTAGTGTGCCCTTCCTATCCAGGAACTTGGTCACCTAGTCAGAGAACCGAGGAAAATACTTTCCAGATATCAATTCTTTAAAAACTGAAACAAAATCATTAAAGACTTCATAAAAATGTTGGGAACCATCATGTCTCCATAATATATGGTATGAGAAGTTTATTGGGTCAAATTCACAGTTCACCTTCTTACACATAGCTAGTCTAGGGAATGAATGGACAACAATTCACCACCACGAAAATTAAATAAGATGACATAAATAATTTCTTCTTCCTTGTGTATTGCAATAACTGGGAAGAGATTTCAATGGAAATCAACTTTCCCCATTGGAGGATGGCTTGTTCCTTGATCGTAAAATATAAAATATACATAATCATCAGAGAGATGTTGGCTGCACTTTCTTTTCCCGTTATCCTCGTGAAAAGCCATGCAATTTTCTAGAAAGGGTTTTTAAATGCACTAACCTGTAATTTGGTCATGTCCTGGGGAGTGGTCACTGGGTTCTCTAAGAACTTCGGTAAGAGGTCCAATTCATTATCATGCTTCTTTATGAACTATCTACAATTATCTCCCTTTAAAGTAGGCGTTGGGTCGAGAAGTCTTAACATCTTTCGAAATACTTGAGGTGATAGGGCGACTCAGGAATGGTTGCACAAATAGATAATCCGTTGGTTCGAAATATAGTTTTCGGCGCAGCACGTGACCAACTCCTTAAAGTCAAAAATATTCAAGGACACAACCTGCCCCTGCAATTCCAGATGTCGAGATAACTTTCTTCTAGGCAGAAGGGGATGAGTAGTAGTCATAACCTCTATACCACTGAAAAATTTGGTCCTCGCGCCCGAAAATATTCAGGGTATCTCCACATAAATGTATTTAAAATGAATGCTGGAACATCATAATATAATCTCCCGTAAATCTTGGTTCAATTCATTTTAATGGGAGATGTCCTCGACCTTTTCGCCTATTAATTCCAATCTTTTCGATGTGTCTGGTGAGTTGTCACTAATAAAGGAATAATTAATGTGCATTGGGAAGTGTGCAAAGGTGGTGGGGATGGACAAGAGCGAAAACTTCTTCGAAAATTTTGTGGACCTGGGAGCCCGAGAACCCGTGAATCTGTGACAACAGGAGCTGAAGAATCGACTAAGTACGGAAAGGTGAGATACATTGCCTTCAAAAAGTTAAAGTAAATAACAAATTTTTCGAGCTCAAGATCCACAAAAAAAAAATATCAGATACCATAATATTTACCTCTTATTCCATGGTTATTCTATTGTGCTGAGGAGAACAATGAATCCAATAAATCGAGACATGGGACAATGATGAAATGGAAATTGACAAGCTTTATATTATATGCGAGCTAGCTCTAGCTCACATATAATATATGTGAGCTATTGGATAATAGGGAGGTTTAGTTGATGGATCCAAATATGGCTCACTTCAGGCGAATGGGGTGCATGTGGGGTGCCTGTGAGAAAAGCTAATGTTTTGATGAAGATTTGTTTATGTTGCTACATGTGGCAGTAATTGTGTGATAGTATTTAGAATGAACAGTGGATGATGGTAATATAATATCTCGTAAATATTTGTTTAATTCATTTTAATGGGAGATTTCGTCCAACTTTTCTCTCATTATTGCCAATCTTTTCGAAGCTAATAAAAGCATAATCAATTTGCATTGGGAAAGTGTGCAAAGATGGCAGGGAAATCAAGAAAGTATGAAAAGGCGGGGCGGTCAGACGGACAAAAACATACTGATCGTAGGTAGAGTGAAGCTTGCGAGTTCGAGGAGTCCAGGGTCGAATTGTAGATAACAAAATTTTTGGGTGCAAGATGTCAAGTGGCATGAGAGTTCTATAGCGCAAATCCGGGAACTAGCAGTCAGAAACATTAACTATGGAAAAAACATTGTCAGCTATGTAATATACCTGAACCTCGACAAAATCAATTTCAAGTTAGAAGATAATTTGTTTATATTTACTTAAAATCTGTTCATATTATTTTATTTTATTATTTTTTTTTGTGTCCCAAATGCAAACCATGTTCAAATTTGAAGGGTGGATCAACATTTTCGTATGCAAGAATACTCTCAAATATGCGAAGATGTAATATATGCACAATACTAAAGAGGGGCATCATGTCAACACCTTTGTAGATGACACTGGGTTAGCACAATATTGTATTCTTGCTATGATGATGCCTTAAAAAAACTAAAATAACCAACAATGTTTTGCGAATTCAAGATTGACAGAAAGAAACTAATCAAATTCCATAATATTCTCCCATTAATGCATTTTAATGGGAAATGTCCTCGAGGTTTATTCTTATTAATGCCGATATTTTCGAACATTTGTGGTGAGCTGTCACTAGTAAAAGATTAATTAATGTGCATTGGGAAGGGGCGAAGGTGGCGGGGATGGAGGGGAGAGAAAAATGCTTTGATACTTTTGTGAACCTGGGAGTCCTTGAACCCACAAAACTTTGAAGAAATGACTAAGTATGGAAAGGCGAGGTGGTTAGGTGAAGTCATCGTAGGTAGAGTTAGGCTTGCGAGTTTGAGTAGTTTGTGGTTGAATTGTAGACCACCCAAGTTTTGAGTGCAAGATGTATACTCCGAACACGGGGCATGAGAGTTCAATAATGCCTACTCGAGAACCCGCAGCCATAAAATTGGCTAAGTAAGGAGCCGAAGGGTAGTCGATCGAACTCCTGATGTCAAGATATAGATGGATATAGAATTTGTGAGTTCACCACTCAGGAACCCGCGCGCATAGAAATGCGGCTAAGTATAGAAGAGGAAAAATAAAGGGAGAAAAGAACTTTATGCCTCACACAAGAACGCTTTTTCTCATAATTATCAAGTGATAAAAACACATCAACTATGGGGCATGAGAGTTCGATAGGTCCTAGCCGGGAACCGATGGGCATAAAATTGGCTAAGTATGGAAACAAACAACGGTCGGTCAGACTCGTGATGTGAAGATATAGATGGATATAAAATTTCTGAGTTCACAACCCCGGGAACCCGCGAGCATAGACATGTGACTAGGTATAAAAGCATAAACAAATAATAGAGGGGAAGAAGAAAAGGGAAAAACCGACAAGTGTAGAAGATGAAAAATAAAGGGAGCAAAGAACTTTATGCATCACATTATGGAAAGGTGGGGCATTTAGAAGAAGTTATCATAGGCAGAGTGAGGCTTGTGAGTTTGAGGAGTCTAGGGTCAAATTGTAGATCAATGGAGTTTTGGGTGCAATATGTATACCCGAACATGGGGCATGGGAGATCAATAGAGCCTATGCGGGAACTTGTGACGATAAAATTGGATAAGTATGGAAACTAACGATGGTCGGTCGGATGCGTGATGCGAAGATATATATGGATATAGAAATTCTCACTCCGCCACCCCAAAACCCGCAAGCATAAATATGCGACTAAGTATAGAACTAGAAACATATAATACAAGGAAAGAAGAAAAGGGAAGAACAGGTAAGTACAGAAGAGGAAAAATAAAGGGAGAAAAGAACTATATGCCACACACAACAACACTTAGTCTGATAATTATGAAGCGATAGAAACACATCAACTATGGGAAAAACATTTTCAGCCATGGAATATAGCTAGAGCTCAACAGACCCTAGTTCAAGATAAAAGAGATGTTGTTTATATCTATCTCAACAAGCAATAGACAAAATATATGACTTGGCACACTTATAAGCAATCATTCAGATGGAGTCATCATAGGTAGAGTGAGGCTTGGGAGTTCAAGGATTCCGGGGTCAAATTGTAGATCACCAAAGTTTTGGGTGCAAGATGTATACCCTGAACACGGGGCATGAGAGTTTGATGGTGCCTATGCAGGAACCCGTGGCCATAAAATTGGATAAGTATGAAAATGAGTGGTGTTTGGTCAAAATTGTGATGTAAAGATATACATGGACATAGAATTTCTCACTCTTCCATCCCGGGAACCCACAAGCATAGATATGGGACTAAGTATAAAACCAAAAATGGATAATAGAGGGGAATAAGAAAAGGGAAAACATGTAAGTATAGAAGAGGAAAAAGAAAGGGAGAAAATAACTATATGCCTCACACAACAATAGTTAGTCTGATAATTATCAAGCGATATAAACACATCAACTATGGGAAAAACATTCTCAGCCATGGAATATAGCTGGAGCTCAACAAACCCTAGTTCAAGTTAAAAGAGATGTTGTTTATATCTATTTCAATAAGCAATAGAAAAAATATATGACTAGGCATTCTTACATGCAAGCATATTCTAAAATATGACAAGCTCCAATATATGCACAAATTGGACAATGTATGCAGATCAAAGTTTTTGTAACCATAACTCTTAGTCTCTGGACCTTGTACTATGATGGAGGTTTCACTTCTACATGTCGATAGTTCTTGTGAACTAAAAAACATGAGGTGTAAATGACATAAACATTTTTACCATGGCATAAAAAAATAAATAACCATAGATATTTGTTTCGTAAACATAGCAAGAGCGTAATCTATGAATCCTTACCTTCGATATTGTCATTGTGCTAATTTTTGTGATGGTTTACTGCCCATGTCCATGTCACTTCTAAGACAGTGGCTATGAACATGTGTATATTGTTCATACTCGATATGGATGTGCATTAGGCATATGCATTGTATTTGCTGTGGCACAACTATTGTCATACCTTTTGGAAGATTGTACTCCATCTTTCTCAGCTGTGGCACATAAGGATCCATCCTTGTGTTCAATTACTCTGTTTTTGTTTCAATGTAGAAATACATAGAATACAATGGACATGAAAGAAAGTTGCTATGTAGGAACAGATGAAAAAAATATGGAGTACAAATTTATTTATTTCAAGATAGCGACACATAAATTACAATTGACATGAAGAAGTTAATATATAGGAAGATATTCAGTATCCAAGGAAAAAAAAAAAAGAAGAGATGCAAACCAGTGGAACAAGTATAGACAGAGTAAATGAAAAACAATTGGATATGGAGTACGGGTAGAAGTATGCACCTTTGCCTGTATTCTTCTACATTTCTGGTTAAGAGTTATTTTCCTTGTCCAATTTTCCCATTTGTTTCAATGAAAAAAAGTACAAAACAAAATGGACATGAACATAAGTTGACATGTAAGGAAAAAATAAGGAATATGTACATACAGTAAATAAAATATAATAAATCCATGGTTATTCTATTGTGCTGAGGAGAACAATGAATCCAATAAATGGAGACATGGGACAACGATGAAATGGAAATTGACAAGATTTATATTATATGCGAGCTATCTCTATCTCACATATAATATATGTGAGCTATTATATGTGAGCTATTGGATAATAGGGAGGTTTAGTTGATGGATCAAAATATGGCTCACTTCAGGCGAATGGGGTGCACGTGGGGTGCCTATGAGAAAATATAATGTTTTGATGAAGATTTGTTTATATTTCTACATGTGGCAGTAATTGTGTGATAGTATTGAGAATGAACAGTGGAGGATGGTAATATAATATCCCGTAAATATTTGTTTAATGCATTTTAATGGGAGATGTCATCCAACTTTTCTCTCATTAATGCTAATCTTTTCGAAGCTAATAAAAGCGTAATCAATTTACATTGGGAAAGTGTGCGAAGATGGCAGGGAAATCAAGAAAGTATGAAAAGGTGGGGAGGTCAGATGGAAGAAAACATACTCATCGTATGTAGAGTGAAGCTTGCGAGTTCGAGGAGTTCGAGGTCAAATTGTACATAACAAAATTTTTGGGTGCAAGATGTCAAGTGGCATGAGAGTTCGATAGCGCGGATCCAGGAACTAGCGGTCAGAAACATTAACTATGGAAAAAACATTGTCAGCTATGTAATATACCTGAACCTTGACAAAATAAAGTTCAAGTTAGAAGATAATTTGTTTATATTTACTTAAAAACCATTCATATTATTTTATTTTATTATTTTTTTGTGGCCCTAATGCAAACCATGTTCAAATTTGAAGGGTGGATCAACATTTTCATATGCAATCATACTCTCAAATATGCGAAGATGTAATATATGCACAATACTAAAGAGGGGCACCATGTCAACACCTTTGTAGATGATAGTGGGCTAGCACAATATTGTATTCTTGCTATGATGATGCCTTAAAAAAACTAAAATAACCAACAATTTTTTGCGAATTCAAGATTGACAGAAAAAAACTAATCAGATTCCATAATATTCTCCCATTAATGCATTTTAATGGGAAATGTCCTCGAGCTTTATTCTTATTGATGCCGATATTTTTGAATATTTGTGGTGAGTTGTCACTAGTAAAAGGTTAATTAATGTGCATTGGGAAGGGGCGAAGGTGGCGGGGATGGAGGGGAGAGAAAAATGCTTTGATACTTTTGTGAACCTGGGAGTCCTTGAACCCGCAAAACATTGAAGAAACGACTAAGTATGGAAAGGTGAGGTGGTTAGGCGAAGTCATTGTAGGTAGAGTTAGGCTTGCGAATTTGAGTAGTTCATGGTCAAATTATAGATCACCCAAGTTTTGAGTGCAAGATGTATACTCTGAACACGGGGCATGAAAGTTCGATAACGCCTACTCGAGAACACGTGGCCATAAAATTGGCAAAGTAAAGAACTGAAGGGCAGTTGATCAGACTCGTGATGTCAAGATATAGATGGATATAAAATTTGTGAGTTCACCACTCGGGAACCCGCGAGCATAGGAATGCGGCTAAGTATAGAAGAGGAAAAAGAAAGGGAGAAAATAACTTTATGCCTCACACAAGAATTCTTTGTCTGATAATTATCAAGTGATAGAAACACATCAACTATG
>ML816011.1:119700-137682 GCA_009831015.1 Picea engelmannii | reverse complement strand
TGTACTTTCCATCAATGACAAGCATACGCTGCCTGTAAAACATGCCAACAAGTCTATCATTTCAAATCTCTTCTTAAGGCTGGTTTTTACATGGTTTAAAAGTTTTGAGTCATTACCAGTAAGGATAAGGTCATCAACATAAAGGAAAAGGATTATGATATGGCTTCCTGCTTTCTTGGTATAGACATTAGGATTAGAATAACATCTAGAAAATCCATTGTCAATAAGAAAGTTGTCCATTTTGGCATACCAAGCTGAGGGAGCTTGCTTAAGACCATAAAGAGATTTCTTAAGGAGACAAACAAGGCTAGATTCATTATGGACATAGCCAGGAGGTTGTTCCATGTATATTTCTTCTTTCAAATCCCCATGCAAGAAGGCATATTTAACATCCCTCTGATGTACCTCCCATTTATGTGAGGCGGCAAGGGCAAGAATAAGGCATATGGAATTCATTTTGGCTACAAGGGAAAAGGTTTCATTATAGTCAATTCCTTCAACTTGGGAAAATCCTTTGGAAACTAATCAAGACTTGTGCCTTTCAACACTTCCATATGATGCATACTTAGTTTTGTAGATCCATTTACATATGACAAGTTTTCTTCTTTTTGGAAGAGGGATAAGATCCCAAGTATCGTTTGTCATTAAAGAACGATACTCTTCATTCATTGTTGTATCCCAATTTGGATGACCTGAAGCTTCTACAAATGTATTTGGATCATGAGTCTCTGAAACTTGGGCCAAAAGAGGAGAGGCTCGTTGGAACTATGAACGTGTCTGACGTTGATATGAAGGATCATCGACAAGATCACCAGTTGCTTCTCGTGTTGAACAGACCCATCTATGAAGTGGTGGTGTTGGTGTCGGTTCAAGTTCAATGGAATCATCTAGAAGAAGGTGAGCAGGTGGAGGTGGATTTTCATCCTCACCATCATCATCTGAAGAAGAAACCAGAATAGGAACAGAAGAAGGCACAAACATTGAAGATAGCTTGCAGGCCAAAGAAGGCACAATCACTGAATTAGGCTCGCAGGCCAAGATATTTTCATCAAATTTAACATCTCTTCTGATAATAATTTCATTACAATGTGATTGAATAAATCTGTAACTTTTGACATCTTCAAAATAACCAAAAAATATGCACTTCTCACTTTTAGGTTGTAATGCTTTCTTTTTCTCATCAAGAATGTAAGCCCATGCTATACTACCAAATACACAAAAGTGACTTACATCTAGTTTAATTTTAGTCCAAGCTTCTTCCGGTGTTATATTTTTAAGAGCCTTTGTGGGAGTGTGATTTACTATGCAATTTGCACAGTTGATGGCTTCCAACAAATACTTTAGACTTAATCCCTTAGATTGGATCATACAATTAGCCATTTCTTTTAATGTGTGGTTCTTTCTCTCAACAACACCATTTTGTTGTGGTGTATATGGAACAATGTGTTTCATTTGGATGCCCCGTGTAGTGTAGTAACTTGTAAAATTATTGTTCACATGTTCACCTCCATTATCTATTTTTAACCTTTGAATTTGATGTCCAGATTGATTTTCTACAAGGGCCTTGTAGGCCGGAAACATGTCAAAAACTTTGCTCTTAAGTTTTAAGAAGTAAACCTAAGTACGTCTGGAAAAGTCATCAATGAAAGTTAAGAAATACTTGCACTCAGAAAAAGAAGGAGAAGAAAGTGGACCACACAAGTCACTGTGAACAAGCTGCAAAGGGTCTGAGGTGTGCTAAGAGGCACGTTTGTCAAAATTGCCCTGATGATGTTTGTCAAGAACACAACTGACACAAACACCATCTCTGCATGAAACAAGAGGAAGACCAGTCACCATTTGTTGATTACATAGTTGTTGCAATGAGTGATAATTTAGATGGCCAACCTTCTGATGCCAAAGTTTGCTCAAGTTATTGCTATGAGCAACTAAAACCGATGGAAAAGATGCTGACCCAAAATTGTCAAACTTGTACAACCTGGTAATATCATCAACAATTCCAATTGCAAGAACATGTTGAGGATATTTTAGATCCTTGATTACAACTTGGTGAGGTGAAAACTCTACGATTTTACCTTCATCCGAATGAGTGATTTGATATACTGATAGAAGGTTACAGGAAAGACTTGGAACACATAATACATCATTGAAATGACCATTATCTACCTAAAGAGTTCCAGATCCTACAACACTAAGACATCCATCATCACGAACAAATATTTTCTTGGTGTTACATTCATTTAGAGTAGAAAATATGGCTTTCTCCTTAGCCATATGATAAGATGCTCCAGAATCAATAAGCCACTCATAAGAAGAAGAAGTAGAAGTTGCATTGAAGGAGAAACCAGAAGTAGAAAGTGCATGTGCATGAGAAGAATAAGAAGAAGTAGAATCAATATTGATGTTGTGCTTCTTCATCGTTGCTTCTAAAGCTTCCATCTTCTTGAAACATTTGGACTCATTATGACCATATTTCCCACAAAAGTTGCAATGTTTGTCAGTCTTCTTATTTTTATATTTTACTCCTTTGTCACCATTAGGAGCTAAAGTTGTTTGAGTGGGTTTGGGACCCTTGTTTTGCTTGTTGTTGTGGCGAGGATGTTGCTTCTTGGGATTCTTGGGTTTATCTTTCTGTTGGGATACTAAGGCTTTGTTGGAGGTACTTGCAGTGTTGATCACTCCAAGTTGTACAAGCTTATCTTGCTCTCTAATCAAATCATCACAAACGGACTCAAAAGTGGGTTTTTGATAATCTTTCCCTAAAATCTTTCTCATGGCATAGAAAGTAGATACAAACATAAGATATGCACTAAATAGCTTAGAAAGAATAAAATAGATGCATTTCTCTTCCTCCAACTTTATTTTACACTCTTCACATAAAATTATAAGTGTTTTAAACTTAGATAGATAGCCTTCAATGCAAGAACAATCATTTGGATTTAAAGTCAATATATGATTTTATAACTGATGTGCTTGAATAATATTGTGTTTGGCAAACACAAATTCAATCTTTTAAAAAGCTTCATAGGGGTCATCAATTTCTCGAAGGTGGAACCTTAAATCAAGAGAGATGGAAATTTTGATTAGTCCACGTGCTTCGTCATTCCTATTAGCCCATTTGAATTTCTTTTCATCATCAGTGGGTTCTTTTTTCTTTCCCAAGGTAATCTGGTACAAGCCTTTACTTCTTAATAAATCACCCATATGGGATTTCCATTGGAAGTAGTTGGTGTTAGTAAGCAAAATATCACCGGAAGAAGACATATTAAATATGCAGATAATATGGATTCAAAAACTGAAATCAATGATCTAGATGGAAATATCTCAAAAAATTAGGCGGTTTAAAAAAAAATGGCATTGAAACAGACTTTGGATGTGAAAGTTATGCCCTTTTGAAAAAAAAAGCATAAACGATTGATCCGGATTATTTTCGGCATGAAATGAGAGCAGAGATACAATAAAGAAATGCACAGAGATATCGCAGATATCCAATAATATAACAGAAATGTATTAGAGATGCAACCATACACACAAAGATACAATAATACACGATTTCTATTAATGAAATAAATGTACAGAGACTGTAAAAATATAGAGTGAAAGACTCGCTAGAATGGTGGTAGCTTATCTCTGAGAAGAGATGTGACGGCTACTCGCATTCACAAGAACATGATTAAAATGAGGCTCTGAAGTATTTTTACAATAAACCGAAATGCCAAAAACCCTAGACATACCAAAACCTAACCCTAGGATATGAAGCACCAAAAGTCATGTGGGCCCTGTTTGGGTAAGTTAGTACATCAACTTCCCGGGGTCGTAACTTTTGCATACGATCTCCGTTTTAGGTGCATGATAGCCCGTTGGAAAGGTATCGTCAAGGAGATTCATTTTGGAGGAAATATTGAAGGAAATTCTATATTTCTCCTCATTTTCCCAAAAACGTCGTTTAGGGCCTCAAAATGGCCCCAGAAGTTAAAAACTGCTAAAAATAGTAAATTACCAAAATTGCCAAAAAACTGTTTTGAGCCAGTTGGAAAAGGTGGGTGGCCATCGATATCCACCTGGATCAATCCTCCATCCTTAGGAAGCAATGGTCTCCATTTCATTGAGTGCCTAGGGGAGAGGAAAAAACGTTTGTTGAATCTGAATCTTAGTGAGCTGCTTGCCTTGATGGAGATGTCACGTTGCACAGTTTGTGGAAGTCTGTCACAAACTTATTGAGGCTAAGTCTATTCAACAAGTCGAGCTACATGAGAGGACGGTGTGCAGAAGGAATCTTTGCGCTTTGTTGCAACCTTGTCGACCTGCTTCTGTTGGATAGAAGGTGCTTGGGGCGAGGTTGTAGTGGTTGTAGTGACCTTCTGTTCCTCTTTTGAACAAATTGTGAAGAAGCTGAATTTTGTAGTATGAGATACTACCTTGCGTCACTGTTTAGGTGGAACAATAGTCAGAACTACCTCTAGTATTCTGTAGACATGACTTTGTTGGCATATTTTCAGACAGAGGCAGAGTATGTGTGTTTTTCATTGATGGCAAAGATCACGACTAGCAGCGCAGGGATAATGGCATGGAAATGGCAAGTTCAACAGTGAAGAGAAACAATGATCGTTGGATCCCATTCAGATTTCTCGACGATCGTCAGATCTGAATTCAGATAGGAGGAGAACGCAGTAAAAGAGAACCGATCTCATGCGTTAGATCTGAGCCTGAAGTCCGACCATCAATGGATCCAGGAGAACCTGCACGTTCTTTAAAATGCTAGGAGAAGCAGGCTTACAAAATCTTGAAAGTAGGAGGACCGTTCATCTTCGGGAGGGACACGTGGTTACAGATCAACATTTCGCTGACTAAGAGGTCAAAGGAATGAGTGCTCTAACCTCTTGAACTTGCGATATGCTAAATCGCGAAATAATCTTAGTCGTTGGATCGAGGATTGATCGGGGACGGACGTGTGGAGAAAAATCAGAGCATGTCAAAGACTCCATTTCGGAGTTTCGTAGACGGGGAAATCAAAAATCAAAGGAACTTTAACCTTTGAAGTAGCGAACCCTAAAATCTCGAAATAGACACATCAACAAACCACGTCAGCTAAGGACACGTGGCACAATCAGGCAATGGCAAGTGTCAAGATGGTTTAACATTTCAGGCACATGTAAGTCATGAATAAGAGTGACACGTGGTAGCTATTCAACACGTGTCAATCCACATGTGACGTTAGCAGGTTTACATCACATTGGAACTTTCTATTTCGGGGTTTTACATAGCAAGCAGAAACTCCACCATCACGAAGTCTCGAACTCTGAAATGTCGAAAGAGACTATTGTGAGTCTCGAAAACCCGAAAGGCAAAACTCTGAAATCCCGTCAACCGTCCATCTCAGTGGGTTATGTGAACCGTCCGATCATTTCAGAGATTTTGTGATCATGAATTTTATAATGTTGGAGTCATGATGACTCGAAGGGAAAAATGCCAAAATCTCGGCAGTCGTTCGATTAAGAAAAGAAGGGATCAGATTATGAAGTTTTGTGGACGTTGATCCGGCTCCATTTCGGGGAATGTGACTTGGAGTGTCGAGACACTTCTTCACAGAAATGTCGAAATGTCGAAATGTGAAAACACCTTTTGGTGTAGGTTGTGGTCACCATCAATGGTCTTGTGAGAGGGAGGAGCTAGCACCAAGCTAATCTCCTTTTCGGCGATCGTAACATGAAGAGTCAAGACTCTTCACCACAGGATTGCCGAAATGAGAAAGGCATTTTGATTAGGCCCGTGGTTATAGCCAGTGGGCATATGGAATAAGCGCGAGACCCAGTACTTGTAATCCAATGGTGCAGGTGAATTCAAATATGATCGAAGGGCTACTGTTTCACCTCATAGTTAATTGATCAGTTACGATTCAGTTAGAAAAACTGATTCATGATTCTTGATCGGTTGGTGATTCAGTTGCTGAGGTGTGTGTGAATAAAAGGAGATATGAGACGACTGTTCAAAGTTGGTTGTTCTAACCAAAAAAATGTGATGAACTGTAAGAAGAGTAAAATTACAGGATGTAGAGCTTGAGATAAAACTTAGAGATGAGTAACAGTTGTTGAACAGACAGAAGCAAGAGCAGAATAACAGAATAGCATGAAGCATAAAAGAATTGCAGAACAATTTATTTTTGAAGCAAAGAAGAATTGCAGAATAGAAAAGAAGGGGTAAGAATTGAGACACCTGTATTGTTTGTTTTTCAATCATTTACTCATAATCAGGGTGGTTAAGAGGTGTTAGGGAGGACTTTTGTCCTCAGAGGTTCAAGTGGGTGCTTGAACATAGGAAGTTGTAGCTTCCATCTGGTTGCAGCCAGAGAAACCAGGGTGGCAGGGTGGTGCAAGGGAGAAAAAGTGTTCTCTATTATACAGGTTGGAGCCTATGTAACTGGAAGTTGGTGCTTCCATCTAGTTGGTGCTAGAACATTAAGGGAGTTGGTGCTCCCTTCTAGTGGGTGCTAGAGAAACTAGAGAGTTGGTGCTCTCAAACAAGTTGGAGCTTGTAAAACAGAGGTAGTAGCCTCACATTGAGTTGGTGATCAATTATAGATGATGTATAGAACTTAAAATACTACCTATCATTTTCGAAGAAGAAGAGGTTTTCTCCCTTTATGGGTTTCCTCGTGAAAATCTATCTCTGTGTATATCTTATGTGTGAGTGATGCTCATTATTTATGTTGTCCATATCTTGTATAATATTGATGGTCACTTGGAGAAAGATTAAAACTGTCTTAATTGACTTAAAATTGTTTAAACACAATAACAATTGATTCAACCCCCCTCTCAGTTGTCTTAGTAATTTCAACAGACTCCCTAGAGAAACAATGACACTGTGGGGTCAAGACTCATAAACATCATGGTGTCTCCACATATATGGCTGGCCCAAGAGAACATCACAGACATCCAGTGGGGCAACATCACATAATACCTCATCCTTGAAGGGTTGGATGTCGTATGACAATCGACATTGTTGGCTAACATAAAGATCTCTTCCTTGGCAAAGCCACCCGATGTTGTATGGATGCAGGTGTGGTGTTGTCAACAATCCCAACTGTTTGATGACCTCTGCTAAGATGAGGTTCTTCTGGCTTCCACTATCAAAAATAAAATGCAGTGGGGTCCCCTTTACCCACATCTGTGAATGAAAAAGGTGCTCCCCCTCTTCTGGATATGTTGGTTCTTCTGGTTGAATTGTTGTGGTCACGACAATAGCAGTGGGGTCTGCGTCAATGATCTGTCTTTTACCAGTATTTTCAGAATCAGATTCAGATTCAGGGTTCTACTCCTTGTCTTTGATCTCGACCACCAATGACTATTTTGAGCAACATTCATCGGTGTTGTGCCAAGGGCTTTTGTGGAAATCGCACCATTTTCCAGTGTCCTTCTTCGTCTTTTCATGACCCTTATTTTCCTGTGGCTTGGACTAGTTTTCAGAAGACTATTTGTTAGGGCCGTCTTTCTCATACTTTGGTTGTTGCAGATTTGTAGACCTGAAATCCCGTTTGTTCTGGTGCTTAAATTTCTGCTCGATTTTAACAGCATATCAATAAGCAGAACCAAGTGATGAGATGTCTAGAAAATCCATTTCAGTTTAGATGTATCTGTGTAGAGCCCCATGGTATTTCAAAACCAAATGTCATTTGGAGTCTTTGATACCCAGCTTGGTGCGCAAGGTATGGAAGGTATTGGTGAACTCTGGAACTGCTTGGCCCCTCTCTTGCCACAGTGTGGTCCATCTCATGTACTGGTCCTCATAGTTTCCAATAGGGTAATACTATTCTTTTACTACATCCACAAAAAATTCTCAAGTGGGCTCGACCCCATATATTCCAGACTCCTATGTGGAACTTTGGTCCCAGTAATTTTCCCACCAATGTTTGACATGGGGGAGAGCTTTAAGGAGTGCGAAGGTGATATTTTCTCTGTCGAAAAAATTGTGAACAGAGAAATAACCTTCTAACAGATTTAACCACTTGTCTAGGGCTTGTGCATCTATTTGTCCTTCAAATACAGGAATATCAAAATTAACTTGTACCTTGAAAGGCGAGGTGCCTCCAAAGTGGTCGCTTGATGAAGATGCATTTGTTGCTATCGGTAGGCGTTGAAGGATTTGGGAAAAAATCTCCATCATTTCGTCCCTCTATCGGGTGAGAGCTTGCTCAAGCAATAGCTTGATAGGAATGTATGCTCCGTCGTTTTTCTTTTCTTCCGCCATGGAGGGTTTCTTGGGCATGCGAGAGAGATTGTATTCAAGAGAGAAAATATCAAGATCCAACTTGCTATACGCGAACCTCGTCGGGGACATGCACTGAAAAAAAAAATGATCAAGAGCAGCCTGCTTTGATACCATTGATCCGGATTATTTTCGGCATAAAATGAGAGCGGAGATACAATAAAGAAATGCACAGAGATATCACGGATATCCAATAATATAACAAAAATGTATCATAGATGCAACCATAAACACAGAGATATAGTAATACACGATTTCTATTAATGAAATAAATGTACAGAGATTGTAAAAATACAAAGTGAAAGACTCACTAGAATGGTGGCAGCTTATCTCCGAGAAGAGATGTGACGGCTACTCGCATTTGCAAGAAGATGGTTACAATGAGGCTCTGAAGGCCTTTTTACAATAAACCAGAATGCCAAAATCCCTAGACATCCAAAAACCTAACCCTAGGAGATGAAGCACCAAAAGTCATGTGGGCCCCATTTGGATAAGTTAGTACATCAACTTCCCGGGGTCGTAACTTTTGCATATGATCTTCGTTTTAGGCGCATGATATCCCATTGGAAAGGTATCGTCGAGGAGATTCATTTTGGAGGCAATATCGAAGGAACTTCTATATTGCTCCCCGTTTTCCCAAAAACATCGTTTAGGGCCTCAAAATGCTCCCAGAAGTTAAAAACTGCTAAAAATAGTAAATTACCAAAATTGCCAGAAAATTGTTTTGAACCAGTTGGAAAAGGTGGGTGGCTATCGATATGCACCTGGATCAATAGTAACCAAAGAGAAACGTAGAAAGTAGAAGTTGGTCCACATGGTGATACCCCTCCAAATAATCTCACTTTTACAAATAAGTTGCTTTATGAAGAGACCCACTTTTATAAAAAAAAGTGGGGAAATCTAACTGAAGTGATTGTACCTTGGGCAAACAAAAACCTTTTTGAGTGAATTGAAAAGCGTTCATAACTGAAGAGAACACTATAGATGCAATGGAATATTCCTGTCAGCCCATAAATGTACGTAAATGGAAGAAACCAGAGATGAGGAAACTCGGCTTCATGATCTTGATCTACAATGGGAGCGAGTCTTCAATCAACCTCTGCTACCATGTTCGAAAACATAGGTATTCCAACAAAGGATGAACACCTTCAATAACTACTCACACAACCAGATCAAAGATAAAGACATCGATATTTTGATGTGGTAAAACCCCTACGTGGAAACATCCACAACCCCAGCCAACACGACCACTTGGAGCGATTTATTAATGCAAAATAAAAAGATTATGGAGAGATTTTACAAGAGATATTCTCACAGTCAATCATCGTCAAATGACCCTCCATGATCTTTAAATAGAGATCATGGACCAATCGGGTGCTAAGCCATGAATCAATGTAGCCATTAAGATCGAAGAGAATATGAACCGTAAGATCACTCTATGTCGGGAACATATCATGACCGTAGGATTTCCTAACTACAAATTCATACTAATGCATACTAAACAAACACACTTTTACCTAACGACACATTAGACCAAGTAGATATTAACTAACTCCTAAGTGTCTAAATATCCTAACACTCAAGGTATCCATAAGAATTGTAATTTTTTTATTGAAATAAGTAAAAATAAATATGATTAATTGTAGATTTATTTTATAAATTAATTCTTAAAAAAAATTAATTAATTTCAATTTATTTTGTAATTTATTAACCTAATACTTCAAATAGGGATAAGGTAGGGTATGTACACTTTTGTAAGTTAAGTAGTCAATTTTTTGTGGGGAGGGGGTCCTTTGTCTCCAAAAAGGCAAGATCTCAAACTTGAATTTGGTGTCTAGATATGTTGTGACCTGAATTTAAATTATTTTTATTATATTTTTATTTTGTAATTTATTGACCCAGTAGCAATGATGTGAAGGAAATTTTATATAATATAAATTATGTTAAAAAGGTAATAAAGCAATGAGGTTACTGAGTCAATGAGTTGTTTTTCTGTCTATTTGAGCATTATTTTCCTCAATTGTGGGCATTAATTCAATGTCTATTATAAATTCATCTTCTTTCCAGCATATGTTGTGTGAGGTTTTAAGCTCACACATTTTTTTATGAAGTATGAGCTTAATTTATTGTTGTCAGTTGAAATGTAATTTTTTTGAAACTTTTCATCATGGAATGGATGCATGAGTATATACCTTTCTCACTGAAATTAGGATCAACCCTTCAAATTTGATCACTGGCCATATGGATCTTGGGAGTCTTCAATAAAATCTAGAAATGGGAATAGGTAGCTATCAAAGCACCTATCAACATCATATCCTTTCATATTTGGATGCCCTTCTTTACTATAGAAAGAAATTTCAAACATAGATCTAATCTTCAAATTATACTCAACTTCTTGATGGATAACACCCAAACCTTTACCATCTTTCTTAACATATTTGACAACAATCTCAAATTGTGATGGTTTGAGTTCTTCTAGTTGTGTTCCTGTATCTTTAAGATGAATTTAAACCAAACATCCTTTTTAGCAACTATTTTCATGTCAGACTGGAGAAGTATAATGAAATATAACTTCTTTTGAGTCCAATCTTTTTGTGGACAAAACTTGTATAATAATATTTATGTACACCCTGTCCATGCATGTTGAGTCAAATTTATAGCATCTTCACATACTACAATCCTACCCTTTTCTTTTTCCAATTGTTGGATGAGGACATAACAATCCCATGTTAATAGTCATGTTCCTATATCACAATAGGATAATCCTTGGTTGTTATATTCAATCCAAGTACCATTTCTTCCTCTACTCGATATTTCTTCTACTTGAGTGAGAACAAAGAAAGTAGTTCTAGCACATTTTTCCAAAATCATAATCCTTAATGGATATTGTTTGATTTATTCAATAAGGATTTTATCCATATGCATGTCTACCGCTTCTTTGGTCAACAAGCTGCATAATTGTAGCCTTTCTGCAATTCCTATTACTGAGAAGATCTTGATCCTTCTATAGTTTCTTTCTTTAATCTTCTCTAATGCTTCTTTGGCTAACTCTTGAGGTGTCATTGGAGATTTTCCTTTATTTGAACTTCTTGCAGACATCATTGTCAAAACTAGCCGATCTCATTCTCTAGTTAGAATATCAGCAAGATGGTTCAAATAAGTTCAATATCAATATCAAAGTTTTATAACCAAATTGCCCACTTTTGAATTCTAGTATGGATATCAGTTAGTACATTTGACTTAAGCATACATGGTAGGACTTTTAAAACTATCCTAATTAAGAATCTAAAAGGCTTAAGATACAACCTGAAATGTTGAATTACTTTTTTCACGACAAGTAATTCTTTATGAATGGAGGAGTAATTAAGTTTATCTCCTTTGAAAGATTCATAGGCACACCCATCAATTTCTTCCTTTCCTTCAATCTTCTCAATAAGCACTCCTCCCCATGCTTTATTAGAGGCATATGTTTCAATGATGTATTGGCCTTGTTCTATAGGGAGTGTCAAAACATGAAGATTCTTCACCTTTTCTTTAATTCTTTTGATTTCTTCAGTCATGGTAGTAGTCCATGGAGGTGGGGATTTTTTTAATATATGTTGCAAGACAAAAATGTCTTTGTCTTTCCCTTTGTAAAATGGTCTAACATAATTCATACTACCCAAGAATCTCTGCAACTGAGTTTTGTTTGTAATCACATCTGAAAACTAATCAAAAATTTTAAGATTATGATCTTGTAGCAATATTTGACCTTGCCTGATATTAAAACCAAGAAATTGTATTTATGTATTCTCTATTTCCATCTTTGAATCATATAAAAACAAACCGTAATAGAAAAAAAATTCATAGAATTTTTTAAGATGTTTCAAGTGTTGTTGGATATTTTTTTAACAAACCAGTATATCATCAATGTAGATGATCGACCATGAATATTCTCTGAATAGATCTTTCGTTCTTTTTCATAAATCTTGAGGGGAATTATTTAATCCATATGGCATCACCTTGCACTGATAGTGGCCATGTGGAACCACAAATACAATTTTATGGCAATCTTCTAGTATGATCCCTATCTGATAAAATCCTAGCTTGAGATCAAATTTGCTAAAGACTATTTTTCCTTCTATCCTTTGTAACATAGATGCTTTGTTTGGTAAAGGATACCCGATATGATTCATTGCTTTATTAATAAGCTTATATTTTACAACCAATCTCATCTTGCCTATCTTCTATAAAAAGTGTTTATTGACATAAAATCCTCTACATGCCCATGCACTCTTAGAGGGTTATATCGACCTTTCTTTAGAAGATCTTGGATTTCTTCTTGGCAAGTCTCTATTTCTAAAGGGCTCATGAGAGAAACAACAAATTTTTGAGGAGAGACTTTGGATAAAGGATCATATGGTAGGGACACAAAGTATTGATTTTTATGCCAGAAGACATTAGGAGAAACATAGGTGCAATCTTTTAGAAGTCTCTTTTATGGGATTCAAGACTTCTCGGCGAGTCAGAGCATAACATGCAACTCTTTATAGATTTTTCAACTCAGATGAAAGCATGGGTGGATTTACAAGCCTTCTATACATTTAGTCTTTAGTTTTACATACACCTTCTATAAACAAATAAGTATTTACAACATGACCATTTATATACAATCTTGTTGTTTTCTCTTTGGGGTCAAGTGTTATAGGGGATACTAGTTGCATAAAAATATCTCCTAGAATACACTCATACCTAATACTATCCAAACCATGGAATGATTGTTTGAATGGATGATTATTTATTTGGAGGAGAAAATCCTCAGTTTCTCCAAATATTTCTATAGCTAAACCATCCATGGATAATCCACCTTGTATAGTTTTCTACTAGTAATATTCAAGGATAACATTTCTTCTTAAGAGATTCAATTGACAACTAGAATATAAGAAGTAGTCTGATTGATAAGGAGCATGTTGAGCTGGATAAAAACAAACTTTAATAAAAAATCTTCATACCTATACAAGCCAATAGTCGAGGAGGAGATTCTATTTTCTAGTTTTCTTCAAGAGATTCTACTTTCTAGCTTGTTTCTTTTGGTTCTTTTTCTATTATTGTTTCTTCTTCACTAGAATCTTCTTGAATCTGTATCCTTTTCAAGGATGTGGAAGATTTTTTTCTTCTTCTATTAGCCTTTTTGTTTCTTCATCAAATGAGTTATCAACCTCTATCTTGATAGTTTCTAGTATTCCTTTGAGTTATTTAATCGTGTCTATTGCTAGACTAATTATGGTATGTTGTTATCTGATTTGTCGTAGCAACATATTTTCTTTATCTTGTCTAAATTATTGCTTGTCTTTATGACTATCATGATGTTGTATATAGTTCTCAATAGGAGAGTAATAGCTAGAACTAGCCTTATATGCATGTTCTTTTGATTTCTTTACTTTTAGTACTGTAGGAGGTCTAGCTAGTATTCTGAGTAAAGTGTCTCTCTTTTTCTTAAGTCTTTATCTAATCACATATTTCCAGACTGGTGCTTTTTCAAGGGCCTCCTCATTTTCACAAGTCTTGATTTTGGATTTGGGGTTGTCATCATGCATAAATCATATTGTAGTATGTTATTTACCCCCAACTTAGTTGGTTAGGCGAAGTGTTGTAGCCTAAGTCAATAAATTTTTCATCAGAGTTGGACTCAAAAATAGAATCAAGATCGAAAAATTATAATGGGTTAAGATAAAAAATATCCCCTTTAGGAAAATCAGAAGGAGAACAAAAACAAAGATCCCAACATTCAAGTTCAAGGTCCTCTGTAAACAAGGTTGATATTCTAGGTTTTTTATTTTTTCGAGGACATTCATTTTCCCAATGTCCTAGCTTACAAAATCTATAGCAGGCTGTCTTTTTGGAGGGAGATTTACATTTCTTTCAATAAGGAACTTTATGTCAATGCTTGGGATGATAGATCTTGGAATATTTGTTTTTATTGGGTGCCCACCTAGATTTGAAAGTATAATACTTTCATTTTTTCTTGCAATAACATTTGTAGGGTTTTGTGCATCAATGTGCTCTGTTAAATGCACCATAACCCTATTTAGTCATTTCTCCAACATCTTTGAACAAAGAGGGAGTGAACATATGCTCAAAACTATTAAAATATTTACAGAACCTCTTTTCAAGAAGATTCTATTGAATTTCAATTTTGATATGCATATCTTCCATTTCCAAAAACATGCCCACAATATTAATATTTTTATCCTTAAAATATTGCTCTACTGCTTCAGGTAGAGCTCCTGGAAAACTACCAACATAATACTTGATATATGTTGGATTGTTCATTTGGCGTGATTGGATTAACAATTTCAACATATATCAATAATATTGTTTATAATAGACTAAATTACCTAACCTTGTACTCATGAATAGAGAAGTCAAATGTTCAGAATCAATTCCATCTTGAGATCTATAAAACTGACTACTTAAGGCTTCTATGATGTCACTATCAACAGTAGGGGAATTTAGAATTTGATATTTTGTTTCTGTTGGAAACCATTTCTGCCAATCCCATGCAAGGTCCATGAAACCAGATGTAATCAAGGTGGCTACATATTTAGGGTTCATTGTATCATCTAAATCTCTTTTTTCAATTGCCCAATTTCCAAGTAACTATAAGGTATCCTTGAGATCATCTAGAGTTTGACACCCAATATTTATTATGGGATGGTCAAGCATTGAACTCACAACTTTGTTGGGTCCATTTATTCCAATGGTTAATACACCAACACCTCTTATTTGAGATGTAGAACCAGATGGATCATGGAATTGAGTCATAGGAATACCACCATCCTTGTCAACTTCATCTTTGATGGACATCACATGGAGGTATGATTCTTTATCAAGTAATTTCAAAGCTCTTGGCCACTGTTTCATGACAGAAAATTCAGATTGCAGATACTCAAAGGTCTCTTGAATTTCATCCTGGGGTGATCCAAAATCCCATTGAGGTATAGGATCTATAGAATCCATCATATCTAAGGACTTATTCATTTTATGTCCTTTGTTGCTTTGAGGAATTTTAGAAATTCCTTTCTTTGCAAAATTTTCTAAGATTGCAACATTTTTGTTTGGCCTTCTAGCATATTTTTGGATGTCATGAAATTTTAAGAATATATTATATAAAAATTCAAGTCTAGCATCAATTTAATCAGCGGTAACCTTTAGAGCTATTGTATTTGTTAAAACACGAGACACAACATCTATTTTTTCAGAAATATTTTTTTACTTCTTCTCTCTGTGTTTTTTGTTCCTCTATGATCTTTAAGACATCTCTATGGAGATCGTCTATATTCATCCATCTGAGTTGAGATTGAAAAATCCCTCAATTAAATAGCTTGCACTAATCACTTACAGTGTCATTAGGGCCAAAATATTTTCTATCTATATATTCCCTTTTTGTACTCGGGTTCTCAGAATATTGTCCGAAACATGTAGTTGGTGAATTTCTGGCAGGAAGAAATGATTCTTCTCATGTGGGATGTTTCTTTGTGCTACCACTTCCTTCTCTGGGAAAATAAAGCATCATCAAGTCTACACTTGGTGCTTTCAATGGTCTTCTTCCATGAAGATTGTTAATTTCTCCTAGCAGGTAGGGTATTCTAAGTACCTTCCCGAGTAACATGTTTCTTTATTTTATTCTTTCTATTTAGGCTGGGAAGATGAATATTGTGCATAGGTGTGTGAGATTTCTTTAGAGGATCTATATAATTCAGAAACTTTGAATGAAAGAGATATTTGAGTCACTTGAATTGGGATGGGCTTCCTGATATTTTGTTGTATCAGATTTTGTTAGATCATTTGTTGTCCAAACCCATCATATTTGTTTTCCCAAGAAGTAGGATATGATATACCTGCCCAATCAAAATTTATTGGTGGGTAGTTATTAGAAGTGTTCTTTTCCACCACACTATGCATGCACGAGGTAGTTATAACATTCTTTTGTAAAGGGGTAAAGGTATCATTACTAAAGTTTTTTGTCTAATTAATTACTCTTTTAAATAGCAATCAACCAACAACCCATTAATTTGTCAACTTGGAGTTCATAATGAGTTTTCCAAGTGATCATGCAATATTTATGCAAATTGTACTTTCTTTTCTAACACTGATTTGTTTAATATGCATTGTAGAATAAGAAACAAAGGACTAAACTATAATTCAATTTCACTTCATCAACTAACTTCTCATTGAAGAATTGATTAAAGGGGTAAGCATATGGTTTAATCCAACACACAAGCAATCAATTTATGACAATAAATAAACAACAAATTCCAAATCAAATCACTATTCAACTAATAAACTCACAACCAAATCAAGCAGTGGAATCAAAACTAATTATAGTTTTTAACGGTCAATTCCTATATGCATTTCTTGAACATAAATTAGATAGAATGATTGTTAGAATGACGTTGAGAATTATTTATGAAAAGGAAGCTATTACTATGAATTCAACAATTATTCTAACAATACTAAAAATTCCTAATTATGAGTTCGATACCTCCTCTTGGGAGTGGGCCCTCCTCCTCTAAACATAGTATCGAAGAAGCGTTTACAACATCTAACTAATGAACGTACAATCACATACATGAAATGTTGGGAGATCTTGAACTGATTCCTTGATATTAATCAATTATCAACAAAATACAATAAGTTCATAATTGTCCTCCTTAGGGAAGAGAAACACTCATTTATATAAAATGGAAGAGCGTCAAATTGAGAATGAGCAGGCTCAAATCTACGATTCAAGACATTCTAACAATTAAACCAGAAATTACATCAAAATAGAAAATGCCCCATCCTATTTTCGTTACAATTGAGGCATAATTTTCCATAGAAAAGACTCGTACAACGTTGCCTAAGGTGGAGACAACTCGATGCTCTGCAAGTGGTGTCCTATCTTGAGGATATTGGTCATATTCACATTTGGATGGACATGATTGGTAGAAAATGGTCATTTAGTTGCAACGAATTACATGAGAGACATCTTGTTGAGATTTACTTAGCTTGGGGACCTTCCATTACAAAATATTTCGATCCATATCTTCTGTATGATGCAGGAGAATCACAACAACAAGTGAGTGTGGGACAAAACACCAACTCATTTTGGCACATGATGAATTGTTTGAAATGTTTTGAAGTTTGATACGCCAAACTTAAATGTAATATTTAAGAAAGAGCGTACTTGTAGATTGTAATTAGACCTTGAGCGTCCCACTCTCGTCTGAAGGACTAAGAGGCATTTATGCTAGTAAATGTAAGTAGGTAGCTTTGAATTCTTAGAYTAGACAGTTTTAGGAGCTGGAGGGAAAACGGATATAGACACCCTCACTTGTATCATTGTAACATTAGCAACATAATCAATCAAGAGAGCATAGAGAAGAAGAAGCAGAGAGTTGTGTAGAGTAAAAACCCATGTACATAAGTTCTAGATTAATACAAAGATCTTTAGTTTAGACTCAAGAAATGTGATTCATGATGGGAGGAAGAACACATACACCCTAGAGAAGAATGGGAGAACTCACATGTTGCAACATTGTACTTCTCATGAGTGGGAAGGAACTTCTTATAGAGGTTAAGAAGAAGGAGGAACCACAATTCATTGTGGTCAGGAAGCCTAAGATTGTTTTAACCAGTACAAGGGTAGATGATTTACCGGAAGAGGTTCAGAAACTGTTGGAAGAGTTTGCTGACATA
>ML816011.1:100616-115692 GCA_009831015.1 Picea engelmannii | reverse complement strand
ATTGTTTTAACCAGTACAAGGGTAGATGATTTACCGGAAGAGGTTCAGAAACTGTTGGAAGAGTTTGCTGACATAGTAGTGGACGAACTACCTCGTTCGTTGCCACCGATCAGAAGTGTGAGTCATCATACTGATCTCATACCTGGAGCTAGTTTACCAAACAAAGCAACATACAGATTGACGCCGCAGGAGAATGAAGAAGTCAAAAGATAGGTCCAGGATTTAATGGACAAAGGGTTGGTTAGAGAAATCTTGAGTCCATGTGTTGTTCTGACAGTGCTTAGTCCAAAGAAATATGGAGGCTAGAAGATGTGTACTGACTCGAGAGCGATCAACAAGATAACCATCAAGTACAGATTTCCATTGCCAAAGATGGATGATTTGATGGATTGCTTGAGTGGAGCCAATTTTTTTTCGAAGATTGATTTGAAAAGTGGATATCACTAGATTCGTATGAGAAAAGGTGATGAATGGAAGACAACCTTCAAGACTAATGAAGGTTTGTATGAATGGCTTGTTATGTCATTTGGCTTAACGAACGCTTCGAGCACTTTCATGAGATTGATGAACGAAGTCCTGAAGGATTTCATCGGAAAATTTTTCATTGTGTATCTTGATGACATACTGATTTTCAGTAAAACAGAGGCAAAGCATATGAAACATTTGGCTACAGTGATGCAGAGGCTACAACAAGAGAAGTTGTTGATAAACATGAAGAAATCCTCGTTCATGAAGACAGAGCTCATTTATTTGGGTTTTGTTATTTTTGTAGATAAATTGAGGATGGATCCAGATAAGGTGGACGTAATTAAGAATTGGCCATCGCCAAAGAGTATCTTTGAGGTTCGAAGTTTTCATGGATTGGCTAGTTTCTACAGGAATTTCAGTGGAATTAGTGCACCGATGATGGACACAGTGAAGAAGAGACACAAGTCTTTTCACTGGACATAAGAGACTGAGAAAAGTTTTAATTTGCTAAAAAGGAAAATCACAGAACAACCAATTTTGGTGTTGCCAAATTTTAAAAAGACATTTCAAGTAAATGTGATGCAAGTGGATTTGCAATAGGGGCGGTCTTGAGCCAAGAAGACAGGCTGATAGCATACTTCAGTGAGAAGTTGAATGAAGCGAAAGTGAAATACTCCACGTATGACAAGGAGTTCTATGCTATTATTCAGGCATTGAAGAAATGGAGACATTACTTAATCCCTAAGGAATTTGTCTTATACAGTGACAATCATGCTTTGCAATTTGTGACTCAACAGGAGAAGTTGAATCAAAGACATGTTAAATGGGTTGAATACATGCAGAACTTTACTTTTGTAATTAAGCATATTTCTGGAACTGCTAACAAAGTTGTTGAAGCTTTGAGCAGGAAATGTTTGTTGTTGTAGGAGTTCAGAGTCAAAACACTGGGTTTTGATGATCTCAGGGACATGTACAGAGATGATCCAGATTTTAAGGAGGCATATGAAGCAGCTGAGAATCCAATTCTCAGGGACAGAAGCCAATGGATAGAATACATGGTCCATGAAGGATTACTGTTTAAGGGTAATCAACTTTGTATTCCAAAATGCTCCATGAGGGAGAATTTGTTGAAGGAGAAACATAGTGGAGGATTGGTCGAGCATTTCGGTCATGACAAGACGTCCTCAAAGTTAAATGAGTCATATTTTTGGCCAGGAATGAGAGAAGACGTCAAAAGATTCATGGACAGATGTAGGATTTGTCAGCATTCAAAAGGGAAGAGGTAGAATGCAGGCTTATATCAACCGTTACCCATACCAGAGAGGTTGTGGGATGCAGTAAGCATGGACTTCATATTGGGGCTGCCGAGAACACAAAGAGGGTTTGACTCAATCTTTGTGGTGGTGGATAGATTTTCTAAAATGGCACACTTCATACCATGTCAAAAAACCAGTGACGCAACTCACATTGCGAATCTGTTTTTCAAAGAAGTCATTCGACTTCACGGCTTACCAAGGAGCATAGTTTTGGATTGAGATAGCAAGTTCGTGGGACACTTCTGGAGAACCTTATGGAAAAAGATAGGAACAAACTTGTCATTCAGTTCACCTTATCATCCTCAGACGGATGGACAGACAGAAGCTATGAATAGGATATTGGGAGACTTGTTGAGGAGCTTGGTGACAGAACACCACAGTCAGTGGGACAATATTCTGCCACAGGCGGAATTTGCTTATAATGATTCAATCAACAGAAGCACAGGGCAGAGTCCATTCCAAATTGTTTATGGGATGAAACCAAGAGGAGTTTCTAAACTAAGGGATTCAGAATGGGATGAGATAAGAAGTGCTAGTGCAGAATATTTTTCCGAAGCAATGAAGGAACTTCACAGCCAGGTGAAGGAGCGATTGAAAAACTCGAGCCAAGAGTATAAGCGCAGAGCAGATGAACACAGGAGACAAATTCAATTTGAGGTTGGTGATTTGATTCTTGCACATCTGAAAAAGGAAAGATTCCCGAAGGGGACATATAACAAACTGAAGATGAAGAAGATCGGATCATGTAAGGTCTTGAAGAAATTTGGGGCAAATTCTTATGAGATTGAATTACCCGATGGGATCGGAATTTCTCCGATATTCAATGTATCAGATTTGTACCCATACAAAGTTGAGGAAGCAGGAACAAGTGATGAATAACCAAAGGTTCAGTGGACTAAACAGATGCCAGTTGCAAAGAATCCACAGATGGAAAGCATATTGGACAAAAGAGTTAGCAAAAGGATCTGAAGAAGGGAATATTTTGAATACTTGGTCAAGTGGAAGGGACATCCAGTTGAAGATGTTAGCTGGGAGAATGAAGCAGAGATCCAGAAGCATGGAAAGACCATGCGAGAGCTCATGGATAGGAGCCCATGAAAATTTTGAAGCGAGGGAGTATGATGCAGGAGCATCACAACAACAAGCGAGCATGGGACAAAACACCAACGCATTTTGGCACATGATGAATTGTTTGAAATGTTTTGAAGTTTGATACACCAAACTTAAATGTAATAGTTAAGAAAGAGAATACTTGTAGATTGTAATCATACCTTGATCGTCTCGCTCTCGTCTGAAGGACTAAGAGGCATTTATGCTAGTAAATGTAAGTAGGTAGCTTTGAATTCTTAGATTAGATAGTTTTAGGAGCCATAGGGAAAATGGATATAGACACCCTCACTTGTATCATTGTAACATTATAAACATAATTAATCAAGAGAGCATAGAGAAGAAGAAGCAGAGAGCTGTGTAGAGTAAAAACCCATGTACATAAGTTCTAGATTAATACAAAGATCTTTAGTTCAGACTCATGGTGTTCAATTGCTTTCTGTGTTTGTACATGCTGATTGATATATGTTGGTTTACTCTCTGTTATTCATTTTCTTTGATGCGTGAATGTATGATTTCATATTTAATGTCTGAAATCTGAAGAGAGGGAGAGTAAGGAAATGAGTTTCAATTGTTTCTCTGTCTGAGCAAGAGTTTTCCTACAAGGAGTGCAGTGAAATTGTCCACAAGGTGTGCGTTGACAGAAGTCAGAGTTCGTCTCTGCAAGCTCAAGAGGTATAACATTGTTCTCATTCTCGCAGAAGTGAAAATTAAGCACAGGAGCCGTGCAAGGTGTGCGTAGGCCGAGTAGATTCTCAGAGGTTGCAACTTGAGGGAAGAATTGAAGGACTGTTGTTGCAAAAAGAGTGCACAGAGTCTAAGAATTCAAATACTTGGAGTGTATTTGAAGAAGTTCCACAAGGAGTGCGCGCAGGAATTTTCCCCAAAGAACTTGAGGATTTTTCAAATCAAGCTCAGGAGGGATAGGATCTTCGAAGCCATCGAATAAAATCTCAGGAGGTTTAGTACCTTGAAGCGTTCAAAGGGGAGGCGTTGCAAAGTTACTTGCAGGCAGATAAGTTCCAGTGAAGGAATACCGTGTTCTCTTCGCAAGAGTCGTCAAGGAGGCATTAGACGGTCGGAATTCTCCATGGAGAATTTGCGAAGTCCCAAGAGCCATTAGATCATGCAGAGGAGCAAGGGAGTTACGGTTTAAAACCTTTGCATCAAGATTCGCAAGGTTGCGAAAGGCGAAGCCATGAAACTGTGAAAGAATCTAAGTCGTCTGTTACAAGGAGGACACGTGTCGCGAGATCACCCGTATCGGGGATTCGAATATCGGAGGTCAGAAAGTGAAATCCTTCAACTTCGTGAGTGGCAAAGTCGCGAGAGAATCGCAGTCGTCCATCGGAGGAGGACAGGTGGCAGAGATCAAGGGATCTCGCGAACTTGGAGGTTCGCAAAGTGAGAGCCCAAAGATTGGTGCTCCAAGTCATGAGTGGCGAAATCACGAGGAGCTAGGACAACCATAGGATCTGAGCCAACAGGGGCCGTTGGATCACTCACGTAATCTCATTTTGGGGTTTCATGGGTTGAAGAACCGAAATCTTAGCATCAGGATTCACGAAGTCACGAATTCCAAAACTCCAAAAAAGGTGGGAAGTTCCGTTGTGGGACCCACGTTGACGACGTGTCAGAATTTTGACATTTCGGCATATCGGTGGATAGGAAGTCAAGAATTTTGTCCCGAAAGTCCCGAAGTCGCGAGTTGCGATAAGAAGTAGTGAGGAGTTTGGGATATCGGTGCTTTGGGTGTCGGGATACAGAGGAGGTAGCGCTTCGGGAAGCGAAGTCACAAAGTGTTGAAGCTAGGCACGAGGGACACGTGGCAGAACCACAAGGTGGGGCCCACATGATTGGCAGGTGAAAACGCATTGCCTAGAGGAAGGAGTCAATAATCCATTGACTTCTCACATCTCAGGGATTCACGAGATAAGAGAACGAGAGCTTGACATTGAAACTTGCGAAGTCGCAAGTAGCGAGAATGCGAGGAGAAAATTCAACATTGCTTCTCAAGGTTTCGTGAAAGAAAGGTGCCAAGGTCGGATGCCACAACTTGCGAAGTGGTGAGTAGCGAGAGGAGATAGCGCTAAGCTTAGCCGGTGGTCACACATGGAGGGCATTGACAGAGGGGAGATATACCCATTTCATAATCTCGGATATCGCGAGATTGAGAAGGAAGAGTCGGGAGTCACGACTCACGAACTTGCGAGTTGCGAGTTGCGACAAGCGCCTTTGGAATTGGGCCTTGGTCATAGCGTTGTGGTCGCATGAAATGACGGAGCTCGCGCCTAGTGTTGTTTGCACAGGAGAGCCTCCAAAAGGACCTGTGGATCGACTGAAATTGAGATTCCAGCAGGGAGTCGAAAGAGCCGATCCGGCTCAAGAAGATAAAGAATGATCCTGTGAGCAGATCTCGGCCCGAGGGCCGATAGGTCTGCATCACTGTAGTAAAACATGTCCATTGGAACCTGCAACCAATCTCAAAGGTAATCATAGGACATAAAATTATTACATTTATGTATTCAAATGATTAAAACCATAATAAATGTAACTAAGAGTACCTCATGTCAAGACTTGACACATTTCATCAAAAAGGTCTTATTCTTCATACGAAATATAGAAACAACAAAGCATAGGTTGGAAAAAAGGATGGACAAAATAGTGACATTTCTGAAACCTTACATCTCCCTCGAGCTAAAGAGTTTGCATTTCCTCATGCATTAAGAATCATTTTGTTGACTTGGGGTTCAAGATATAGAAGGTGAGGATTCAAAACACATGTTACTCCAATTTCTTTCTAAGTTCCCTTGTTCACCAGACTTGTAATATATGAACGTAGAATTTGTGGTGGCCCAAAATTCATCCTCTGATTCTGCTAGGTGCCATAAGATTGGAAAATGAAAATTTGACCTAATCCACCGAATGCCATAGAACTTCAGGCAGTTGATGTACTTCTCCACATGATGCAGGGTAGTGCAGGAATGAGAAAATTTGAGAGGGTCCTCACCTCTATGTTTTGGAGACAAGAATCCATCATGTCTTTGGTAGCATAACACTATTTCTAATCGATTGTTGGCTATCCACTTTTCACAAAAGTCAATTGTTGAATTTTGGGTACTTGTGAAAGAATATACAAACATGGGTTTTTAAAGCACCTCTTCTTTCTCTGTATACATGCAATTAGGTGAAGGTTCTCCACTCACCCATAAGTCCTCTGGTCCTTCAACATGTTCAACAAAATAAAATATCTCATTCCACATTAACTGATTCATCATGTAGGATGTGAATGTTCGTAACTGGACACATCCCACATGAGGATTTATGTCCCCATTACCTAATTCACTGAGAAAAAGATTATGTTGGTACAATTCACAAAGCAAATTTTTATCAGCTTCTTCACCATTAAAATATGACTATAAGAACCGATCTAAATCGACAATGTAACTAGGATACCTTGCGGCCAAGGCTCTAAGATGTAAATAAATTTGTCGTTCTTTTAAGTACATTGAGTAAATAGGGGAGGGAATCCAACATGATACCAATGCATAGGCTAATCAACACATAGAATGTTTATCTTGTTGAGTCGTTGAACATCAATGTTCAACCTATATATTTCAAACTGAGCCTCTTGCAACTTTTCCTTCTCTAAACTATATTGAAAGATGGTGTCCTCATGCCACTTCCTCAAGGTTTCCACCTACATTTTAAAGGAATCACTTGTGTGCTTCCACCCAATTCGTTTTTGCAGTTGGTCATCTTTTATAGGTTCTACCAATTATTCATTTGTGCATCCCTCCTGTAAATCATTAGTAGGATTTGCAACATCCTCGGTATCCTATGAAGCGATTTCATTATCAACTCCCAAGTCACCAGTGTCAATGAAAGGAGGGTCTTCTTCAAGAGATGGAAATTGGGATTCCTCATTAACTTGGTCCCCATCATGCAGAGCACATGACCGCTCATTTTTTTCATCGATAACCTCTACAAGGGAGTCTAACCCTTGTCTATCTTGATAGATGCTTAGCTTCTCTTGGACAAAGGATAACTCCTTGTGCAACTTTCGGTTAGCCTTCTTCAATTTCTTGTTGTGTCACTTCATCCTTTGATATGATTGTCGAAAATGCAAAATAAGGTGCAGAGGCCAACTCTTCCCAAGCAAGAGTGCATGTCATGTTTCCCTACGACCTTGATGGTGTTTGAATTCTATAACAACATATTCTTCCTCATTAAACAAATCTCGGGTTTCTTTGACAGGGTCATATTTTTCCTCTTCAGTCACCTAGATTGGCTCAATAGATTCTTCTTTACTTCTATTTCTGACCTTAATTGGATGAGTTTGACACCTTTTCGGGGTTTGGGTAGGAAAAAAAAATATCGTTTTTCTAATTCACTCGGAGTGGCACACTCTAATTGATTCCTTCTAACATTTAGCGGACATGTCTATGACTTTTGAGGGTTTCACAACTTAAACAACCCTTGTATCTTCCACAGTTGTAGAAGCTTCATGTGAACCCTATATACCTTGTTCAACGAAAGTGACCCAATCCCATTTTGTTTCTGACAAAGCATCCTTGACTGATAGTATGATTAACCCATGATGGTTTAAACTAGTTTCGGGTTTTCAACTTTGTCCGACCTTTGTACTCATCAATTTAAGCGAATGGAGGAGAAAGTATGGAAGATTGACATAACTTTTATGTCATAGGTGTATCTATAGCTTGAAATGATATAAAAAAAAGCATATGGTTCCTTCCTTCATAGGTAAGACATTTTTGGATGCACAGAGTAACCTTTGACCATGGTGTTGGAAATCAATTCCTCTGAATTCCCTCTTCTACCCCTACAAACTTTTCATCACCCACAACAAATTCCTCATGAAGAGTGATTACAAAGGAAATCTTCCACTTGAACCATATTTCTCCCTCTATTGACAAGCCGATTATTTTTTCTATGCTTTCTTTTGTTACTTGCAGGGTGACTCCTTGAACTATAGCAACACGGATTTTGAAGGTGCGAGCAAACTCTAATGTGATGTCTTTGCCAAGCCCATGCAAGCATTAAAATTAGTCCATCCATCCAACTTCTATGAAGATCCTTATTATTTCAGGGTTTCAATGGATTATTGAGGTGTCCTTTAGTTCGTTGTGTACAGGTGAGCCCCCCATAGTTAATGGGAAGAAAAAAGTCAAAGTGAAAATCACAATGGAATATGAGCCAGAAGATTAGAGTGGGATAGGAAGCACAGGGTATAAGGAGGATTTGTCGATCCCACGAAAACATCGATGGGAATTATGGATCAATCAAGTCATGTTTGGCACTAATAATCATCATAATGGTCAGCATGAATAGGGGGGTCAAGGGATTTTCATGTAATGATGGCACACAATTCTGCATGTGTGGGAAATTTTAACCAATTTTTGACAAGAATTCCAACATACCTTATAATATTAGCAGGAGAACCAACAATTTTTCCAAATTAGGAAAGTGCCAAAGGTAGAAAACAGATCTATTTATGGAAAGAGTGTCCCCCCCTAGGTTGAAATTTTTTTCCATCCTCATTAGAATAAAAAAAAGACTGACTAGGTTTGATAAAGGTACCACAAAGTTACACCTGAACATTTGAATGAATAAATACAAGAATTCATACCTGATCATACCTATTGAAGAGAGGCTACCTAGACGATGAAGACTTGACAACAAAAAGGAAGTGACAGGCAGATAAAGAGGGAAGAAGATCTGTTGCAAATTATAGAGGTTCAAGATCATTATATGGGAATCTTAAACGAGCTCATTCTAAAGACACTGTGTAGTACTAGGGGAGATTCCCTTAGAGAACAATTAATTGACTTCCAGATGAAAAAATAATTGTGATTTTCCAACCAAGAAATTATCAGATGTAGGCATCCAATAATGTTTTGATTGATCGATATTGCAAAAAATTTACCAGTAGAGAATTCCTTTCCTTGGAACAAAGGAAAAAAAACATAGCCTAGAATATCTTGCTTTGATACAGAAGAAAACCACACAGACAATGCAAGATCTCAAAAAGAAATTGTTGAACTGTGTTTATCCTTAGAGTGAGCATACCAATATGAAGATAGCAGTGATTATATCCCTTGAGGAATTTCTGAAGAAGAAATTGCAAGAAATACGTATGCTTGAGAATATTGCTAAAATCGATGTTGATGGTGAAGAAAAGTTATAATGAAGGTGTTCTTAAGGAAGTAGAGAAGAATTTCAGCAATTGTTGACAACTTTGAATGGTTTGCAACAACTATAAATTATTTGCAACAACTTATGAATGATCAAATGMAAAGAGTAATTGATATGTTCTAGCTTGAATTATAGGCTTCCAGGAGCTATGAAGAAACAATAGTAGTCCAAGTAGMAGAGAAGGATTAATGCCTGATTATTGCTAAAATGTTTTCTTTCTTTTATCTTTTTTCTTTTCTCTCTTTTTTTTTTTTTTTTTCCAGGCATCATCTTCCAAAAGATTGGTTTTCAAAGGATGTCTATCTAACTATGCCTCCAAGGGGGGTTTTCAGAGTTAGATTATTAATTAATCATTTTAAGGCCTAATGATACCCACGAGAGACCGGTTTTCAAGCATCATTGATTCTTGTAGCATCCAAAACTGGGTTTTCACTACAATATCATTTTGATTGTGTGTGTGTGTGTGTTATTTTACTTTGTTTAATTTTTATTTTTTTTAGTAGAGATCAAATAATTTCATTGCAGGTGAATATGGAAAAGCCATCACATCCACAACCTCAAACTATGGGTGGACAATCAATTCCTGAACAAAATCTTCTTTGGACAATGGTCTATGGTACAATCACAACTGATGGACATTAGCAAGTAGAGGAGTCCACATTGCATCAAAGGTTCATAGCCTAACAAAACAATTATTGTAAATTGTGTTTACTTCATATGGTCCTAACCAATGTGTTCAAATTTTCCCCTTGAACTCCTTGAACCGAGAATTGTACAACAAGGCCCAATCCCCTTCTTGGAATATCTTCTTTTTGATTAAATTATCATGCCACCTCACCCGCTATTGCTGAATAATGAAAGTCTAATGCAAGGCATATTAACGTAGATCATCAAGCTCATTAAGTTGAATCAGGTGATCATCTTGTGTTTTAGTAAGATCTAAACCCACTTGTAAGGTAGTCCTCAATATCATTCTCTCAAATTCAATAGGAAAAACAACATTGTTACCATAAACAAGTTCATATGGGGTGAAGCCTGTGGTGTTTCACCATGTGGTTTGGTAAGCCCAAATATATTCTGGAAGTTTGGCATCCTAATCATGACAATGAATATGCAAAATCTTTATCAAGATAGATTCTAGGACTTTATTGGTGCTCTCCACTAGACTGTTGGCTTGTAGATGATAAGGTGAAGTCGACCTATGTCAAATTTGATACTCCTTAGTGAGATTCATCATTATTAGGGAAGTAAATTGAGCTCCTTCATCCATGACAATCTCACGAGGTACCCCAAAGAGAATGAATATCTCTTTATAAAGGAAATCTACTACAACTTGATCATTTTCTCTTGGAATTTATTTGGCCTCCACCCATTTCATGAAATAATTTGTGCAAACCGATAAGTGGAAGTTTTAAGGAGATGAAGCATGGATTGGTCCCACAAAATATAGGGCCCATTTATAAAAAGTTTCTATGACAAGTTGGGTTTGTAATGGAATTTCGTTAGATTTGACTGGTCGACCCATCCTCTCACAACTGTCACAACTTCTCACATATTTATTGGCATCACAAAAAATATTAGGATAAAAATTACCAAACAGAGCACTTGGTGGGTGGTCCTCTTGTCGACAAAGTGACCTCCACAAGGATTGTCATGACAAGCCTTGAGGGTGTCATAGATTTCATCCTCTCTAGTGCAACGTTAAATTACGAGATCTAGCCCTATGTAAAAGAGGGATCCCTTGATCCAAGAATATCTATCTCTTTTTTTGATGACGCGTTATCATTCCTTTGGGGAAATGTGGTATGGAAGCTTACCTATAGCCAAATAATTAGTAATATATGCATACCAGGGCATGTGAGTAGACAATGCAAAAATATGTTCATCATGAAAGTTATCTTCTACAGGTATAACATCACCAGCATTGGTAAGCCTAGAAAGGAAGTCTACAACCACATTATCCTTTCCAGACTTATCAACGATGGTAACATCGAATTATTGCAATAACAACAACCACCTAGTGATCTTGTCTGTGGTAATAGGTTTCTTCATTAAATAGTGGATAGGAGAGTAGTCAACATGTATGAAAATGTGATAGCCAATTATATAGTGACGAAACTTATTAATGGAATAAAAAACAACAATAAACTTCTTCTCAGTTACCGTATACTTTAAATCTACGGGGGGCATGTTATTTTTTATGAAGCAAATAACATAAGGTTTATTCCCTTCTTGTTATCCCAACGCTGCTCTGATGGCCAAATATGAAGCATCTATAGAAATGTAGAATGGAAAGGACCAATTAGGTCCTCTCAAAATAGGAGCAGTAGACACTCATTCCTTCAAGGTTTCAAAATAAGATTGACAATCATTATTGTAATGTCCCCGACCATCCACAGACTGGGTAACACTACCAAAAAAACATTAATTTTGCAGTTGACTTCTCTGATACCAATTTGTAACATCCCTGACCACCCACAGGCCGGGTAATGCTACCAACACTACCATTAACTTTGCCTTGACTTCTCCGATACCCATTTGATACCAATTTGTATCATAACCAGTTGGGTTATGCTACACAGAGATTCTTGTGGAAACAACATACACATCCAGGCCACCTCAACCAAGACATGCTACCTCATAAAAATGACAATTATCATGTGGATATATATAAACATACAACATACAACATTTTCTGCTAATACATAGATTAATGTGGAAATAACAGTAAGCCTACAGATGGAGCATATACAACATACACAGGCAATACTCATCAATTACAACATATGTACCATTACACAACATGTAAATGAACATAAAAGTGGTACTTATATTTTGATTAGAAGACCACCAACTGCATGCAGACCTTCCACGAACCTCCCAGCCATAGACCGAGCTGCTCATCTCGCTCAGCAGTGGGTCACCCCCAAGCTGGGACTAAACTCCACCGTGCAAGGGATTCCTAGGCTAGGCAAGGTCAATAAGAAAATTGCACAACCCAACTAGAAGGATTCTCTCCAAGAGCCTTCTTATGCCCACTACTCACAGACTCTCATTCCCCACATGTCAGTTCCACCTCGGAAATATGCACCTTCAATATTCCACAATCCATCAGTTTCTCTACTTCCCCTTTTCAGGGTCTCAGCAACAGGTCGAATCAAGAATTCTCAGAGCTCCGTAGTTGGTGCTGGACTCTCTCTAGGAGAAAATCACTTCCCAACAAACTCTCTTACCTGATTCTCTCCAGGATCCTTCTTACACACACTACTCACGGACTCTCATTCCCCACATGCCTGTTCCACCCTGGGAATATGCACCTTCATTATTCCACAGTCCATCGACAACTCTACTTCCCTTTTCAGGGTCTCGACAATAGGCCAAATCAGGAATTATTAGAGCTCCGTAGTTGGTGTTTGACTCTCTCTAGGAGAAAATCACTTCCCATCAAACTCTCTCACCTAGAGAGAGCTACTCAAAGGCCTAAAAAACTGCCTCTTCAACCAAGGGCCTAACAACCCGCTTCTTCAACCAGCTTCAACTCAATTCCATCAAGTTGAGGACGACAACAAAGATTAGTAAGGAACATACGATGGAAGCAAGCCACACTCATTCAAGGAACTGTGTGGGTTGTGACATCCAACAATTATGACACAACACTCCTCAGAAAATTACAGGGTGCCCGGTCTTCACAGGATACACACGAAATAACTCTGGTATACTCGCAGGTTCCCAAGGTGTGTGCTAGATACATAGGCGATGATGAAGGAGAATTGGTTCAACACATGAATCCATGGTGAATTTTGGGAAGGGTGACAGACTTCCAGAGATTCGTAAGGGTTGTGAGGAGACTCCCGACTGGTCCCCCCGACGCAAGGATGGGAAACCACCTAGAATGGGAAGCCCCCCTAACAGGCTGGCTTTCCCAGCTATAAGTGCATGTGCCCAGGTCGACACATGTATTCCTGCAGCCACATGTGTTCCTTGCACTCGTTCCCTTTCCAGGAACTTAGGACAATATCATTCATGTCCACCTTAGCCTTTGGAAATAATAACAATAAAATATTATTACCTTAGAGGTAAGCCCTCTAGCTTAGACTCTATGCCTAGACACTTATCCCCCTCCCTTACCCTATCTAGTGGAGCTTAGTCCCCCATAACTCTTTCTTCATGGTCGGTCTACACACAATGATGTAATTATGTGAGCATTTACACATATACAATAGTAGGCTCTCTGGCCTTTGCATCTAGGCTCTCTGGCCTAATCACCACATAAGCCTCTTAGCTTATTATAACTTCGCTCACCAGCCTATCAAATATGTTTACAATTCATAATTACAATTGGGGCTCTGTCTGGGGATAATACAATCCCCTCCCCTTATTTTTGCACTGTCCTCAATGCAACTTATTTACACATATACAATTCAAAAATTCTTCAAAAAGCTCCAAGCTTTAGCTATTGGAACCTTATTATCCACTTGGTGCTCTACTTTCTGTTAGGACCCTATAATGTACCTTTTTGTTCACACTTTTTGCGACCATTACATCCTTTTTCCACTTACATTTAAGCTTACATTATCACCTTAMCCTATCTTTCCAAAGGTATATAAYGTCTCTTCTCTTTGCTATATGTTTAATTTGTTTTACATATAATTTTACATTACTCTCATACTTAACCATCGATCAAGAATATATAAGTGTTGAAACAGTTCGAACTGCAGATTATTGTTGTTGTTTGAAGGTCGTTGCTAAAACAGTCAAAATCACGGAAACCCCGTGGCTGAAACAGTCTGTGGTCTGTGATGCTGAAACAACAATTCACACAACAAAAAGAAGAAGTTGTTACACTGACCACAACAGCCGCACCTTGAGCCAAAATTAACCATCGCTGCTACTTGAGACCACGTTGCTGAAATAGTCAGAACGCAAATCCCGTTGCTGAAATAACCCGCGATTTGCGATGCTGAAACAGTACACAACAACAGTAACAAGAAGATAAATAAAGAAGTTGTTACACCAGCCACAACAGCTACACCTCACCCAGCACCATTTCAACTATTGTAATGGCATTCTGTTACGGGAGACCAGGATATCCTATTCTAGTATAGAAGATTAGATCTGACTAAGAATAAGATTCGTATGTGCACATGTATTATGATGATTAATTGTATCGAGGGGATTCTCCTCTTTAAATAAGGGGAAATCATCATTAGGGGGGCATCGGGGCTAAGAGAGGAATTACAGAGAAGGACGTGTTTACTTTAGACATTGTAACATGATACAGTTGACAGATGAATAAAATATTATTCTGAGCATTCATTCCTAGTTCCTTTCGTTTCTGGGGAATCTTGTGAGAAGGGAGGGCCCACCTTCTTCACAAGATTCACCCATTAGTTATGTAGTGTGTTAGTATTATTTCTATTTATGCCTTGATTAAATTATGTTTTACTGAAACTCTACTTTACTGAACTTTGTTTTGTTGAAACTCTACTTTACTGATTGTTACATTGTTTTCATATAATTCATGCGTGGGTAACTGTTAATCATTCTAATTGGTAATCCTATTTGGTGAATTTATGAAAGCGTGATAATCAGAGATAGGTGTTGAAGATTCCTGCTTGGGGAATAGGGTCCTATTCTCTGTTAAGAGATAGTTAGCCTTCAGTGTGTGTCAATCATTTTGATTAGTAATGAGTTCATGAAAGTGTGATAATTGGAAACAGGTGCTAAAGATTCCTGCTTGGGGAATAGGGTCGTGTTCTCTATTACAGAATAGTTGGTCTTTCCTTTTGCAGTATCCTGAAATATTTCTTTCCTAGGTTGTTATTTCTTAATGTAATCCAGGATTCTTCGGATAATTATTTCTTTAAACTTTGAACTCTGCAATAGGTAGGTTGCTATTCTGTAATTCAAAGTAGAACTTCAGTTTGTTCAAGGCAAGGTGTGATTAATGTACTTTTACTACAACTCTA
>ML816011.1:8210-48983 GCA_009831015.1 Picea engelmannii | reverse complement strand
AGCTTGAGCTAACCCTTGGGACTATCATTTTATTCATAAATTATTTGTAAATTTTATAATTTTAATACATTCATTTTATCCCTACATACAATAAGGATATGAGCATGATATTGAGAGTTGGAGTTTTCTGAGGTTTTCACAAGCAAGCATAATAGAGACTGACATTCAACTTGTCGATTATTAGGAAGACTCTTTGTTGGAGGAGGGCATTTTCACTATGCAATTTGTGGAACAATCATTAGTAAACCATGTGGGGGGGTGGATCTTCGGTTTTCCTTAATACTTCTGCTAGTAAAATCCCTTCCGCAATTTTGATGATAGGTGTACTATCAAAAGTCGCCATGGGAAAAAGGATGGGAGGAATTTACTAGAAGTCATAACGAGGGTACGCCAAGTTCTCATCAAGCTGACTTGGTTGTTCAAAACACTGATAGTCTCAGAGTATTATATTCTTTGTTAGTTGAAAGGAGTAATGGTGTGGATAAAAGTGTTGTAGGTATCTCCTTGGAGAAAACAACATGCCTGCTGAGATTTTATTCCTAAAGGTTTGTGGTACCAAAGTATGATGACACAAACCTAGGGCTTGTAGGGGCTCTTATTTTGGAAGAATAATTGCAAGGTGTTGTGGGTGGTCTTGGTAGGGAGGCTCGCAAATGAAACAAACATAGTGTTACTCAGTCAATAGGTGAAGGTATCTATTTGGTTGTTGGAGAAGACATTAATGTCGACCAAATTGAGTCTTTGGTAGGGAAGATGTTGGTAGGGGAATTCATGGGTCAGAGGGAATCCATGAGGAGAATAAATGATTGGTTGTAGGAGAAATGGGCACCATTTGTGGGTTATGGACTAGTTTTCCAGGGTTGGATGGGGTTTATTTTCATAATGGACAAGGACACACTCAAATTCTTGAAGGAGAATTGATTCCTTGATAGGAATTTTCTCTCCCTTAAGTCGTGGCATCCATGCTCTGATGCAAAAGAGGAATTTATGATGTCTATGCCAATGTGGGTTAAATTTATGAATATTTTGATGGAGATCTGGTAAGATTTCTCATTGAGAGAAGTAGGTGACACTCTGGGTAAATTTATTCCAGCAGATGATAGAAAAAAATTCAGTATCACTAGGCTGGTTGAAAAAATTATGGTGGAAACAAATGTAAGCCAAGATATTTTTGAGACCTTGGATTTGGTGTTAGGAAAAATAACCTACATGCAGATGCTCAACTATGTGAATTTTTTGTTTTGGTGCATGCTTTGTCATAGCTATGGACATGTGATTTAGGATTGTGAGCATTCTTTCAAAAACAATTTTTGGAAACGTCAAGATGAAGGGTTCTCTTTTGGGTCAGGGGAAAAGGAAATTATGGAGAAGTCTAAAATAACAACGAAGGCTAAGGGATCATGATCAATTTTTGACAAAAAATAAGAAGAAATCGGGGGTTCAACTGAAGAATGTTATTGTGGGGGGTGTTTCAATCCCTCTGATAGTGGATTCATGTTCACAAGAAGCCTTAAGGAGGGACTAGATAAATATGTTGAGATGTTTGGATTTATCATAGTCTCAAGTTCAATCTAGACCTCTTGTAGCAAAAGATGATGATTATGAGGGGTAATAATTCTCTTAGATATAACAGAGAAATTACATCAAACATACCTTGGTTATGATTCCATTCTCCCTTGAATCCTTGCTCCTTGTTTCTCCCTTCAGCTTCTAGGTCAAACTAGGCTCTCTGACTTCTGGTTGTGATGGATAGGACAAGCACCTCTGCAAACGGGTAGCATAACACTTCTCCTGAATTCTCCTCCTCTTTCCCAAGACTTTGATTTGTTATATATCTCTTTGGAGGAGGCTTGGGAGAGATTCTAAATATTCTAGAGACCACTAGAGACTCAAATGCTATGAGTTATTTGGTCCTTGACACGAAGATACAACTCATCCTTCGCCTATCTCCTCATAACTTCCCAAATCTAGAAGTTTCAGGGATCATCTCTTGTTGAACATTGTTGTCATGAGAGGGTCATTTCTTATTGTCCCCTATGTGTCCAACAATGACCTCCAAAAAGGGCTCAAATCTTAGGCAAAATCTACATTTTGGCTTATATCCTCTTATGGATTCCCTTCTGGGATGTAGGGTGGAAATTAAGGCTATAATAGATGCCCCATAATGTGTGATGTCAGGAAAGGAATCGATGGCCAAAATACATTACAATAAAATAACATCCATGTGAGGTAACGTGAGGAGAGAGCAAAGGAGGTTTGGAAGCCAAAGAAGTCCTATAATCAAACACTAAGTATGGGAGTATAAATATACCATCCCCTAAGTAGACATACTCAGACTCTGAAGAGCATGGCCACCAAACAATACACTGTGGGTCCATGAAATGAAATGCTAGACCATGGCCACAAAAGAATACACAGTGGATCCATGTCATCAATAGGATCATAGCCATGCAACAATAAAATATGGATCTATGTCATGAACTCAATCATAGCCACCAACAAACACAATGTGGATCTATGTCGTGAACTCAATCATAGCCACCAACAAATACAATGTGGATCTATGACACAACATATATATCAAGAAGACAACGAGCACTAAGGAGAGTTCCCTCGAAGTCTTCAAAGTACTCATATACAAGTGATATAATCCATCGCAACTCGGGAGGAGATGATGTAAAGGAATGATATGGCCCCAACCCAAGGTCTTCATCCCAACCTCGATGGTATGAATCTACAACATGAAAATATATGAGTTGATGTCGTGCATGGTAGAAACTGTTTGATTACCGGTCATTGAGGTATATCGTTAACAAACGAGAGGGGACCCACCGATGTTGAAGATGGGACCCAAGGTACCTAGTACAATCTAGTGATTGTGAATAAATGAAGTGGTGTTGAACACTAATAGAATCAATCAATCACGAGTCAATGATGTAAACCCATTGTCGATCATGAGGAGGCCTTCCACTGAGGACCGCTAGCTCCAAGTGTAATATCCCTCCATTTATAAACATTTAAACATTTTAATTTTGATTGTTTATGTTGTGAAAGTTTTTTTTTGGAAAAATACTTATGTGAAAATATATCATTATGAACATTAACGATGATGAATATTTTTGTAAATATTATTTTAATTTGTTTTATTAAAAAGAAACAAATTGATTAGAGAATACAATTACAAAGAGTAAATCAGTATTCCATGGGTGAGTGAAAAAGATAAAAATCACTAGAGTAATTATTGTCCATGGGACAAGTGGAACCCTACTCCCAAAGGTGTGGGATGTGAGGGAAAAAGATAGCACAAAGTTGGGCCAAGAATATTCCCTAGGGTTAGGGATGAGGCTAACTTGAAAAAGACCCACACAAGCTATTTGAGACAAGTATAGAGGAGGAAGGGTGTTGTTGAGTACTTGTGAGAAAAATTGAGTTTGATGGTTCTGAGAAAGAATCAAACTATGAAATCTTTGGAGAATGTTATATAATTTCAATCTCTATGGAATAATGGTTTAGGCTCGGGGGTGATAAGATCTAGTAAACTTGGATTTTCTTGTCTATGGTTGGGAGGAACTGGATTTTCTACTTAAATTGTTCCTTGAATTTTGAAGCAATCTCATATATGTTTTCTTACTGTATACTTATTTGTTAATGAGTGACAAATAGTTACAAAAGAGAATAATAACTAGATATTGCAATACTAGTTATAACTCAATATAGATGTTTTTGTGTTATTGTTATCATTGATTTTGTTAGAGAAAGAAATATCTATAACATGTCTAATTATAACTAAAAATGGATGTTACTGTGTTATATTTATTATAGATTTTGTTACAGTTAGAAACATTTGTAGCATGTATGGTCATAACCAATAGAGATACTTTTGTTGTACTATTGTTGGTTTGTTTGCAGCAATAAATATCTATGTATCATTATAATGTTATCTACCTTGAAAGGAGTTATTATTCAAAAGAATGTTTCTTTTTATGAATGTTGTCAAGAAGAAGTATAAGAATCCATTCAAAAGAGTTATTATTCAAAAGAAGGAGCTATATGGAAGTAAAGTAACTATAATATAGTCTATACAATGCCAATCATGCAAAAGAATGTTTCTTTTTATGAATGTTGTCAAGAAGAAGTATAGGAATCCATTGTTATGCATAACAAAGGAATATCAGACTTACATGCATACATGATTTATTTTTCTTATGTAATGGTTATCTCTCATAGGATCCAGTTTGTACAAAGAATAAAAAGATTATCTTAAATATAAATTTATTTCCTTATTTACAGTGAATAAAAGATACATATAAACTATAAATTGGAAATGTACATTCACAAGCAAAGTATAATGTCAGACCAATAAACTATATCATACAATCTAACCATGGATTGCTATGATTACCTTAAAAGAAAAACTTGGATGGCTTACAAGTATGTAGTTCTAGTTTAAGTCAACATTGTCAAACCTTAAGAACCCTACATATGAATCATTATGTTTGGCTTGGAGGAACAATTCAATCTAACCATGGATTGCTATGATTACCTTAAAAGAAAAACTTGGATGGCTTACAAGTATGTCGTTCTAGTTTAAGTCAACATTGTCAAACCTTAAGAACCCTACATATGAATCATTATGTTTGGCTTGGAGGAACAATCAAGAAAAATATAAAACAAGAAGTAAACAATTACATAGTAAACAATTACAGAGGAGAGTTGTTACCTGGAGCCAATGAGGGTAACGTTTTTTAGAGACTAAACTTATCTTCTACCGAAAATAACATAAGAGGAACCCTTGAATAGGAAGACCAGAGAGTAAGGCTCTATGGATTTCCCATCAATATCTTGGAAACAATGAACCAAGTTGAGGCTTGGGTGGTATGCATCCATTAAGAGTTGAGAGTATTAATATGAGTAGGACTGTCAGATATCTTAACTAGCACCAAGACGTGGCCTCTTCCTACACTTCCAACGCAGATAACCAAACCACCAGTTATAGTAGAACTCAAGTTTACACATAGTTAGACACGGATCAAATTCATATCTAAGTCAAGCCTTTTTATTAACGACCTGATAGGTGTATGGAAACAACTTTGTTATTTGTGCACTCATATTAATCCTAAGTTCGATAGCCAGAGAAAGCGTAAGCTTGTTAATCAAAGGAACTTATGAAAATGTTCCAATATAATCACTTCGGTACAGTATGGTGTATGATCATTTCCCAATATGTATAGATTATGCCCTAGTGGGAAAATTGGACATAACAATTATTAATTGAATTCTCTAAGCATGGTAAGACTATATTAATATAATAGAAGGGGTGAAACCAAATGGCATTGGATTTTATATATATAATTTGATAAAAGTAAAAAGATTACCATTGTGCAAGGCACAATTATCCAAACTCTTATAGTTGTGGGTAGTCTCTACAAGAAGCAAGTATATAGATGTTAGTTCGTGAGGAAATCGATGAATATGAATAAAATCATAACCAAGAAAATTAATGAGAATAAGTTGTAATACCTACGTGCAAGAGAATAAGTTGTAATACCTACGTGCAAGAGAAGATCTCATTAATGATGGCGTTTGAAATGAGATCAGAGTTGTTATGTGAGTTTGAATATCAAGGAACCTTATCCTGTCATGGTAACACCGTGACTATGAGACAAAATGTTAAGCATAATATACATAATTATACATCTTAATCACCTTTATGCAAGATAGATATGTTACCGTGACTATGAGACAAAATGTTAAGCATAATATACATAATTATACATCTTAATCACCTTTATGCAAGATAGATATTAAATGATAACAACAAGGGTTCATGTTTATTAACGATTTTTTTTTATAAATTTGTTGGATTTAGGAGACGTTACAAATGGTATCAGAGCATGGTTTAAACATTGCGGCTTTATGGGCTCAAAACAAACAGAAGTTTTGATTGTGTGTGTGTGTATAAGCAAAAGAATTGACGTCAATTGTGTTTTGCACGTATCAGAATAAAATAACAAAGTGTCATGGCTGAAGAAACTGGTAAATCAACACCAAGTGAAATATAAATGTATGTGGAACTAAATAGTGAGCAACCACAAGATAATTCTATAGGACTGTTAGAAAATATGCATAGCATAAAATCAGAATTACAGAGTGTCAAGGCATATAATCAAAAACTGCTTAAGGCTAGTAAAGAACAAAAAAAGTTAAATGAGATTCTTCTTAAAAATATGACTGATATGAAACAATTTAGGCATATAGGACACACTTACAGTAATTCCAAAAAGGAACTTTCCAATGAAGAGCCACATGAGCGTAAGGATTACCAAGCAAATAGTGATAAAACATAATCATTAGATAAATAAAGTAGTGAGGATAATTCTGATAGCAACACTTTACATAAAATTGTGCCCAAAACTAAGAAAAGGAAATGGCATGAGGAAGAATTACTTGGGGAATTTAAGAAAATATCACCACCCAGTTTTAATGGTGAGTCCGAGGAAGGAGAAGAAGCTCCGCTTATGAAGATGATTAAATATTTCCAAATCTACAATTACCTAGGAAACTTGAGGGCCAGATTAGTTGTGTACCAACTAAATGGAAAAGCTATTATTTGGTGACAAATGTCTATTGAGGACTTTGTCACTAAATTTGTGAATTTGATGAGATATGTTCCTTACCTCGGAGAGGAGAAGGAAAAAGTTCAGCAGTTCATGAGTTGTTTTCCTCAAGCATACAAAAATAAAATTGAATTTCTTAATCCAAAGACAATGGACGAAGTAATAAGGCATGCTAAATTATGTTTCACTGAATTTAAACAGAGGTCTGAACATACAAAAACATGACAACATAAAAAAAAGGATAAGTTTGATCCTAGGAAGAAACAATTTAAGCATCCTCGACAACCATCACACAATGCACCTGTTAGGAGAAACAAATTCAATGGACAACAAAGTGTATCGGTCCATAACAACAGTAAACCTACAGATTTAGTGAACAAGGAAGTTAGGGAGACAGTTAGGACGCATCTTCAATGCTAGGTTTGCAAAGAACCTCACTTATACCGAGATTGTCCTTTAAATAGAAAACATAAATCAGACAATACATAATATTCAAGAACTAACAACAGTGAATGACATGACTCAAAGTATTCATAAGATTAATGCTACCTTGGAAAATTGACAAGTTGACCATCATTCTTCCATGGTCGAGATAGAAGGTATGCTAAATTAAAAAACGGTATCTATATTAATAGACCATGGTGCAAGTTTAAGCTATATTTCACCTACAATGGTAGAAAATTGTAAACTGGAAAAAGTTAAACATAAGAAATATTGGCTAGTCCAATTAGCTATAGGCACAAAAAAAAAAGTTATTGAAATGGTAAAATATTGTACAATAAATATGGATGGAATGGAAACCAACATAGATCTAAATATCCTACCATTAGGATCCTATGATTTACTCACAGGCATGGATTGGCTGGAAAAACATTTAGCTATTGTAAACTATTGTGACAAGAATTTTAACTATTTAGATGACTTGGGAAAAAGTAGAGCAGTAAAAGGAATACCGCGAGGGGTATCAATAAGAAAGATCTCTTCTTTACAATTAAAAAAAAATGCAAGAAAAGGTTGTGAGATTTATGCGGTGCACATATATGAAAGTATTGAAGAGACAAATGAAATTTTTTTAACCAAAGATCCAACACTAGAGAGTTCCACAATGTATTTTCGGAAGAAATTATAGGATTATCTTCTAGATGGGATAGCAATTTTCCATAGACTTAGTACTCGGATCTTCACTGATGTCTAAGGTCCCGTACCGAATGAGTACTCCAGAATTAACTGAACTCAAGATGCAACTTCAAGATTTGATGTATAAGCAGTATATCGGACCTAGTGTGTCTCCATGGGAAGCACCAATTTTATTTGTTAAAAAAAAAGATGGAACCTTCATATTGTGTATTGATTACAGACAACTTGACAAGATGACAATTAAGAATAAGTATCCTTTACCCTACATTGATGACTTATTTTATCAAGTTGGAGGAGCTAATATTTTCTATAAGATAGATTTGTGGTCAGGATACCATTAGGTTAGAATTAAAGAAGAAGACATTCATAAAACCACTTTTAGAACTAAATATGGAAACTATGAATTTGGTGTAGTACCTTTTGGTTTAACAAACACACCTACTACATTTATGTGTCTAATTAACATTGTGTTGAGAAAACATCTAGAAAAAATTGTAATTGTGTTCAAAGATTATATATTGATCTATTCAAAGACCAAAGAAGAACACGAGGAACACTTGAAAATGGTTTTGCATACACTTAGGGGGCATTAATTGTACACAAAGTTCAGTAAATGTGAATTTTATCAGGATCAAGTACAGTATTTTGGACATGTAATTTCAAGTGAAGGGATTTTAGTTGACCGAGAAAAAGTCAAATCCATCTTATATTAGCCAATGCCAAAGGATGTGTCGGATGTCCGAACTTTCATGGGTATCACGGGGTATTACCGTAGATTCATAGAAAGGTTTTCAAAACTTTCCTATCCAATAAATTCCTTACAAAAGAAAGGGATCAGATTTAAATGGACTAAAAAATGTCAAGAGAGCATTGAAAGCCTAAAAAAATTGTTAACAACAACACCTATCTTGAAGATAGCAAACCCACATAAGGATTTTGTGGTCTGTACTGATGCTTCATTAGAAGGATTAGGAGGGGTATTGTTGCAACATGATCATGCAATTGTGTATGAATCATGAAGATTGAAACCTCATGAAAATAACTATGTAACGCACGACCTGGAATTAACCGTTATTATGCATGCTTTAAAAATGTGGCAACACTACTTGTTGGGTAGGAGAATTTTGTTGAAAAAACAGATAACAGTAGTCTTAAATACTTTTTCAATCAGAAAAACTTGAATTTCAATGTGTTACTATTATGTTGATGATGTGTTACTATTATGTTTTAGGAATCTAGTGGAAGGTTAGTACCTTAAGGATTAATTGAATCTCTTATGTACTGCAACCAAAATGGAGATAAATAATATAAGTCATATTTTCTCCCCTTTGGGAAGGTTGAACATCTTAATGCAAGTATTGGAAGTTTATTCAATTTCTAGCACCTAGGGTTTAATGATGGATTCAAATATATCGAATTCATTTCAAAACCAAATAATTATGGTAAGGAAGAGTAGAGGTGGTTATTGGATAAGGTGGAACAAAAGATTACTTTTTTGTGTAATCATTGGCTTTCAAGGGGAGGGAGGTTTGTATTGATCAAATATGTACTTGAAGCAATACATGTGTTTTGTCACACCCTAGCACATATCCCAAAGGGAGTCTTATAAATAATAAAAAAGTGATTTTTTAATTATCTTGGGAAGGGATCAAGTGAATATAAATGCTTGCATCTAGTCAAGTGGAAGGTGATTGCACTACCTAAAAAGAGAGGGGGATGGGGCCTTAAAGATATCCACCTTTTCGGAAAATATTTAGTAGAACAATTTGTGTGGAAATTGATCACTAGGGATAGCTTATTATCATTCATAAATATATAGCCTCATGTTCCCTAATAGACTAGATAAAATCGAAGAGGAAAAAAATTCAAAATATTTCCAACCACTGGAAAGCATTGACATAAGATTTCCTAGTGATAGGGGAAAATTTGGCTTGGTTGGTAAGGAATGGCTCCCAAGTAAGTATTGGCACAAATGATATTATAGGGTGTGGATATACTATTTTTTTATGATAGTAATCATCGCCCAATTTTAGGAACGTGGGTTGTGTACTCTCAATAAGATTGTTAACCCTTAGGATACAATGCTTTGGGTTCAAGGTTGGAGGTCGACAAAAGACTTGGGGCTGGAAGGAGAGATAAGGTGTTGTTGGGAGGATTTTTTGGTTGAGACTTTTAATGCACATATCAAATTGAAGGACCATCAATATCAGCTCATATGGGAAAAGAACCCCTGGGGCTGAGTTTTCGGTTAGTTAGACTATCAATCACTTTTACCTCATGTTGTTGGTGAAGAGGCTTGGTGTGTTGGGTATGTGTTATATTCTTTTCATGACTAAACACATGTGCGGAGGGGCCACAAGGGGGTTGTAGGGGGTGGGGAGATCCCTTGAAAAACAATTGGCATTTTTTTGTGTCTGTTTTTTAGCGGTTTTCAACACACGTTTTTCATCGATGGTTTTCTAATTACAGTTAAGTAATTAGGGTTGTAGACTAACCCGGCTCAATGGATTAGGGGTTTTGGATGCCACGAGATCCTATATATATTGTATTGTAGACAAGGATGATGAATAAGAATTAGAGGTACGGCTCTAAACAGGTTGTTGGTTTTCCCGGTTTGGGTTTCTAGGGTGATATATCTATGTAATGTGTGTGTGCGTGCCATTGTATCTTTTCCATTTTTATTAAGAATCTATTTGCAGTAATTAATTATACAAGATTAAAAATCTACATTTGGTATCAAATCATTTATTGGATTCAGGGGGATGCATTTGTATCTAAGGGTTTGGATCAGGTCTGTGATAAACCCTATTACAATGGGAGATCAACAATATCAATTCTTGTGGTGAAAAAAAATGGTGAGAAGTTCAAAAATAGAGATCGATAAATTTAATGGGCAAATTTTTGAGTCATGGAAGCTCAATATGGAAGATCTATTGGTGGAAAAAGATCAATGGATCATTGTGGATCTAGGTAATACACCTATAGGAACGTTAACAAAAGACTGGGTAAACTTGGATCGAAAGGAGAAGAGAATAATATGGTCTTGTCTCTTACATTCGGTATTATTGAATGTGTCAAGGAAAGCTACAGCCGATGAATTATGGAATAAGTTAAGGTTTTTGTCTCAATTTAAGTCCCTAGTAAACAAATTGTTCATGCGGAAGAAGCTATACAACTTGAGGATGAAAGACGGAGACTCAATGACAAAGCATCTGAACACCTTCAATACAGTGGTAAGTCATCTATTATTTGTTGATATTAAGATTTCTGGTGAATATATGTGTATCAGTCTACTGTTCTCTTTACCAAACTCTTGTGATAGTCTAGTTTTGGCCATAGGTAGTAATGCAACTAATTTAAGTTTTGATGATGTGGTCTCATCCTTGTTGTTGGAGGAGACGAGGCAGAAAAACATAGAAATCCAAAGAAAATATGCCTTATTTGTAAGATGATTCTCCCAGGAAAAAAATAGAAATAAGTCCTCAAGTGGAGATATAAATCTAAGGGAAGATTTGAATCTCCTGGAAAATTTGTAAAGGTATGCTCGAGATGTGGAAAAGAATGGAATTACAAGAAACAATGTAGATCCAAAATTGTTGAGAGAGGGAAGGGATATGATGATGCTCCTTTTACAAAAGAAAAAACCTCCATGGAAAAAGGACAAGATATGTACTTGGATTCTTCTAGCACACATGTAGATCATGAGGCATGGTTGGTAGAATTAGGTGCATCCTTTCATATGACTCCTCACAAGGAGTGGTTCTATGAATACGAAAGGTATGATGGTTGTAGCATTTTTCTAAGAGATGAATTTGTTAGCACTAAGAGTCGCCCTCAGGTTGCAAGAGGATAAGCCCAACACCCATCAAATAGGTTTGTAAATTTAGGTTTATGATAGAATGTCAAATGGAAAAAATTCAGCATAGTAATGTTCCAACAAAAAACATCTAGGCTAGTATGCATAAGCAAATGAGGTTTTGATTAATTTCAGTCAGTGGTTTAAGAATAAATGTGAGTATATGGAAGACTTGGTGAGGAAGATGAATAGGTCTGCTATAAGCATCAGGCCTTCTAGCAGCTAGGTGAAGAAAAACTCAATCACAAGAACCTCTTAAACTAAATTTTAAAACACTGAAAACATTTATAGCAACATCATAATCAAACATCGATTATAACATAGCTATAACATATCATAAGGATCATCTAATAATGAGCATTCAGAGTAAGAAGAAGAAATATAATGAAAAGAGGTTTACTTCTATTAATCAAAATATCTTAGATCACATACATAAACCAGAGTATGGCTTTGTTTAGTCAAAATATTACAATAGGGAGCTCTACTCAACCATTCGAACCTCAAAATAACATTCTCTTATTGTCTTTATAGTCTAAACAATAAACAACAGTTTGAAATGCGAGCTAGCCTCTCTAACCTAGGATTCTCCACACAAAAAATGTTAATCTAACATTTGTACAAGTGGAACTAATAGACTGCTAGAAACATGGAGCATGTTGGCAACAACTCTAACCAGATAATTATGACATGATTTGTTGTTGCATGGGCTCATCTCCACCAATGCCATGTGTCCTCCAAGCCTTTGTGTTGAGCTCCATCTGCTACCTAGTGATCATTGGTTCCCTCCAAATCATCAAAGCTACGAAGATCCAGTGAATTCAAAACTGTTGATTGTAACAGCCAATTCGTAGCACAACTGGTAGCAGATTATGTAGCGCTTGCCTATGTAAAATTGTTCTGCAGTAGATTTTGTAGAGTATTCGATAGTGAATCTGCAATCATGTCTATGTAGATTATTCCGTAGTGCCAAGCACTATGAAATGCTCTGTGTTTTTCTGTTTCATGCAATGAACCTCAAAAAAACCAAAAGGTATTAGCAGAAGGATGATAATCCTATAGATACCTCCAGTAGGTGAAATTATGGCACTTCCCTCAAAATTTTAAGATGCCAAAGCTGATCATCATAAAAAATGGGGTTTTTCATCCTCTCCATTTCATCTTCTTAATCTGACACTTCTCCTTGTTGCAACAACACTTATCTCTGTTGCAGAAGCACTTCTCTCTATTGCAGGAGCACTTCTCTCTATTGCATCTTGGGCTAGTACATTGAGATTCCTTTGGGATAGATCATCCTTGAACGGTTGCAACTCCTCTTTAAGTTTTATTTTTTAATATTGTAAGCTTCTATTATGCATGTACAAAGTCTGAAGTTGCCTATGGAGGGGAAATAATCTTCTTGCTATAAACCTAGCCAGATCAAGGATCTCATTATACATGTCCATGAGTTCGCTCATCTTCCTCCTCTCAGTCAATCTTTCTCCCTTCAAATGGAAAATTTCCTTTCTAGCATCCCTGAGTTGTCGAATAAATCTCTTGAAGGTGGGATTATCAAGGGGAGTGGTGATGTTTATGAATTCAACATGCTTCTCAATAGTTTCACCCTTACCTTTGTCTTTCTTCTGAACAGGAGCTTTGGTCATGACCTCAATAGGCTTCCCAACAGTGTCACCTTTACCCTTATCTTTCTTTTGGACATAAGCTTTGGTTATGACTTATATTTCATCATCTTCCTTATGGGATGATGATCCGGTGAAAGGTCTCCTAACTCTTGTCTCAACTGCTACATTAGGTGAAGGAAAATGTAATTTTCTCCCCTTTTTGGTTGTAGTTTTGGCTGAGGGAACTTCCTCTAGTTCAGGTGCAGGCTGAGGTGAAAGTTCCCTTTGTGGGGAGTGATGGGCTTCCCTTTATTCTTCTTTAACTTCCTTAGGAGCTTATTTATCTTGGGCAATGTGTTTGCCCCTTCTCTTTTTGCTTGTTTCTACTTGGGAAACACTACTAACTGGCAAAGGGCTCTGCACCCTGGACTAAGGGGTAGGGGCTACATCTAGATGTAGATTACCAGAGACAATGAATTGCTCCCAAGTGAGGTTAATTTTCTTCAATTATTCCATTACAAGCATCATGATCAACCTTGAGTGGAAAACACTAGTGTCCACAACCTTGGACTTGGCTTGGACCCTATCAACCATTTTTCCCATACTCCTAAACAGATAGAAAGGGATGTTCATCAAACCCTTTCCTGTGAAGTGTAGAAAAAGACTAATGTGATACTGGTATATCATGTTGAATCTTCCCTCACATGTAAAATACCTCTGGAATACTTTCAACATTTTGTCAAAACCCTCAACCAAGTGGCTCCTAGGCACTCCCTTAGAGAAATTATCTTTCTGATGTTCTGGCTTGAGGAAATCTTTAGAAAAGGCTACATTGAGATTCATATATTTGAACCACCTTTCACCATTGTTGGGTATCTCAGTGGCTGCTGCAATGGTGGCCTTAGATACTTCCATATCAAGGGTTCCCACCTTGTTCTTAGTGCCATCAAGGTTTAAATCAAATTCCCTAGCTACCTCATGGTTTCCACTCTGCATATTCTGATAGAAAGTTAGGAAACCAGCCCTTTGGAAGACCTCCATGATCATAGGTTCAACATCAAATAGGTGCATATTAGAAGGCTCAGTCCTGACTACACTCCCACCCTTGTGAGATTTCTTATGTTGAGGTGTATCCATTGATAGAAACAGGAGACCAAACACTGAAATGTTATGAGTGGTATAGGAAAACAAACAAGGACAGAGGTCTTTTAGGTTTTATCAAAGGTGGTCCTTATCTAGGCCTTAAGGGATTTCCTTCAATTAACTTCTAAACTAATAAGAGAACAATTTTATGGCTTATAAAAGGAGGAAAATCTCTTCAGAGAAATGATACGCAAGGAGGCCGCACTGTCAAGTTTTAGGCTAACATACAGCCACCATACAAGGTGATAATCATTCTAAAGGCAAAGGATCCTAAACTCTTCACTACAAACAAACTTTGAGATGAAAATACAGAATGACACCGTGAAGGGAAAGAGCAAATTCTAAAAAAGTAGGCAGAGATGATGACATTGGGTTGACACAATTTGCATCGTTGGAACATAGGATCTGTAGGGAAATTTCGTAGCGATTTCTATAGCATAGCATAGACAACAAGAGCTAAGAGATAAATAGGCACAATAGCTCTGGTAGCAAATTGATTCAATTCAGTGGAGGAGGTTGAAAATATGTAGATGGATAAGAAATCTACGACAACAGAGGTAAAGGGGCTGGTAGGTGGAAGAAACCACAGTTTGCAGCTCCAGGTGCTACAAAAAGTTTAAACAAAACCTTAGATGATCTTCAAAAGAGCTCAGATGGCTCAAAAAGTACCTGGACACCGAAGTTTGATTATTGATGATCTTCAGATAGAATGAATTTGCTCACAACCATATCAGTCTTCAATTCACCTTGGTCAATGGTCTGTAGCGTAATCTGCAACGTTGTCTAGACTAGAAGTTTCTACAGTGCCGAGCGAGGAGTAGGATTTCAAACTTTGGTAAATAGTTAGAATTATTTAATGACCAAATCATTATTTTTTTTTTGAAAACAATGAAAAAGCATGACCTCAACTTCATAATTGCAAATGATGGTAAAGAGGGAGATTGTACAAAAGATGCGCTACGAAAACAACTAGTGAGTTGGCAACATACCTGAAAAGATTTGATTTGACTCCTTAACGGGTAAAGGGATAGAGTGGAGAGGTTCAGGCGTATGAATGGAGGTAGTGACCTGTCAGGCTTGTGGTGTCATGGGGGTGGTAGTGATAGTTGTCAAATCATGTGATGAATCAAGGGTATAAACCATAGATGTGAGTCAAAAATGTGATTCAAGCTCCATCCTTCCATTTATTTGAGCTAACCTAAGAAAACCATAAGGAGAAAAAAAAAAAACCTAAAAAGACTAAAGGATAAAAAATTAAAAATTAAGGGGAAAATTGACCCATGACAAATTCATGTGATAACAAAATCGAAAACCAAAATTGTAGGATGAGGAAAATTCAAGTTGAATCTCATGGATGGTAGAATTAGAACGCTCCCTGGTGTTTTGCACATCCTAGGATTGGCCAGAAATTTGATTTCTATAAGCAAGATGGATGATGCAGGTGTAAAAACAATGTTTGAAAAGGGAACCTACAAGATTTTTCAAGGAGCAATGGTGTTGTTGAAGGGAGTTCAGGTTGGAACTCTTTATAAGTTGTTGGGAAGAACTATTAGTGATGGGTGTAATGGTTCTATTGTTCGTGAGATTGGAGTTGAAGAAGGAAAAAATCCTACAGTCTCCCGAGAAAATACTATGTCGTGGCATTAAGGACTTGGGCATATCAGAGAGAAGGGCCTTTGAGTACTACATGGTAAAGGTATGGTTGAAGGTATGGCCAATTTCTCGTCGAATTTTGATTTCTATGAACACCGCTTATATGGGAAGTAGAATCGTGTAAGATTCTCCTCTTGTGCTACGAGGGCAGAGGGAATAGTATAGTTGGTGCACAATGATGTGTTTAGACCTATGCCAATTCCATTATTGAGAAAAATATGTACTATGTCTCAGTTATAGATTATTTCTTGAGCAATACATGGATTTATTTCCTCGGGAAGAAATCTAAAGTCTTTGACAAATTCAAAGAGTTTAAGGCTCTTATGGAGATTCATATAGAGAAGAGAATCAAGGTGTTGAGAATAGATAATGGTGGAGAATTATGTAGAAATGAATTCAAAGAATTCTTTAAGAAGTGTGGTATATCAAGGAAGAAGACTAATCTATACACACCTTAGTAGAATAGAGTTACAAAAAGGATGAACATGACATTGATGGAAAATTCAAGGAGCATGCTCAGTGGTGTCGGGTTAGGACAAGAATTTTGGGAAGAGGCAGTGGATACTACATATTACCTGGACAATCGATCACCCTCATAAGCATTGGATGACAAAAATCCACACGATGTATGGACTGGTAAGAAACCCTCTTTTACACATCTTAGGGTATTTGGTTGTGATTCCTATGCTCATGTTCTAAAGGAAAAAAAGAGTAAGCTGGATAAAAAGGATGAAAAGTGTATCTTTATTGGTTATAAATATGGTTTGAAAGGTTATAAGCTTTGAAACCTAGAAACTAAGAAGGTAGTGTATAGTCGAGATGTGGTATTTAGAGAAATCAAAGGTGTTTTTAAATAGAAAGTATTACCAAGGGAGGAAGAACCAGAGAAAATAGATATTGAAATGAAGGATAATGAATTGGAGTCTACAGAAGAACAAGAATAATAAGAAGAAGAGCCTCATATTTTAGTATTGAGGAGATCTGTTCGGGAAAGAAGACAACTGGAAAGGTATGCTCCACCTGATTCAGTTCAAACTTTGTTTTTCTAATTATTGACGATGATCCTAAAACTGTTAGGGAGGCAGTGGATTCATAGGATGAAAAACTTTGGAATGTAGTGGATTCAGAGGATGAAAAACTTTGGGAAAAGTCCATGGTTGAATAAATGGCAGCCTTGGGAAAAAATGAGGTTTGGGATCTAATGGAGTTGTCAACTAGAAGAGATCCCATTGGCATCAATGTTCATGTTTTGTAGCTTTGGGAAGGTATTCTCACATTTCCCTTGGTGTTGGGAATGTGAGAATCTTCGTTGGCACCCACATTGCATGTTCCTTTTATGAAAACCCTTTTGGATTGGAGTTGGGGCTTAGAATTGGTGTTGGGGACTTCACACCCACATGTGTGATTAAAAAATTCTAATTTAATGTTGAGTTTATAAGGGGTTCCTAAACTCACTCATTAGGTTCCTATAAAAGGAGAGGCACTGTGAAGGATAATTCATTGTGACATTATAGAGTTACAATAAGTGATTGTTCACTTGTGCTAGGGAGATTGGGGTGAAAATTTTAGCAAGGAAATTATACACTTTGGAAAATTTGGCCTAGGGTTTCTTGGACTTTCTATTTTTTTGTTTTCTATCCAAGAGAGTGGTTGCACGTGTGAGAGGATAGTCACACGTGTGAGGAGAAGACCGGATGCACATGTCAGAGGAAGGTACAGGTCACACGTGTGAGAGAAATATCAAGCCACACGTGTTAACAGGAAGTACAACCACACGTGTGGGAGAAAAAAAGGTGTACAGTTGCACGTGTGATAGATCTGTACAACTGCACATGTGATAGATCGATACAGGAAACACGTGCGAGTTCTCTGGGAAGGTATTAGATCGTATAGGTTGTCGTTAGCAGACCGTACAACATTTTTGTAGTAGATTTGTAAGTGGGGGGATTTTCCAAAAATTTTGTTGAGTATGCAATTTTTGAGAGGACTGATTTTTGTCCTCAGGTTTGTTGGTTTTGTGAATTTTCTAAGAGGGTTGGTTTTGCCCTCAAAAATTATGAATTTGAAAAGTTTACATAAAATAAATTTTTGTCTCTTGTGCATGGATGGTTTCTCTCTGATATTTATGTTTCCACTATAATTTTCTGTCATAATTTCAGTGTAAAATTATTCAGTGATAACAGCCCTAGGGTTTAATGTTTGAAGTCACTTGGAAGTGATTTTCAGATCTAAAATTAGATGCTTAAAAATTGACATGGTATCAAAGATTAGGCTTTGAAGAGAAAGAAGGATCATTTCTTGAGACACAGGTTGGTGCATATTTTTGTGTTTGTTCTGAGCAGGTCACAATGGTGAGCACTCTTAAAATTGAGGAGAGGTTGGAAGGAGCAACACATTTCTAGGCTTGGAAGGCCAAGATTCTTCTTTTCATGGAGGATAATGATCTCAAAGAATATGTTGATTCAGTGGTTCCAAGTCTTGATTCCTAACATTTCCAAGAACAAGACAACCAAGGATATGTTTGATGCTTTAGTGAGCTTGTACCAAAGCAATAATGCAAGCTGGAAGTTGATCTTGAGGCACCATCTCAGAGCAGTTGAGTTTTCCAGTTCAAACACAATTGCTAGCTACCTAATGAGGATCACTCAAATTTGTGATCAACTTGCAGCCATTGGTGAGGCAGTTGATGAAAAAAAGTTGGTGAATGTGGCATTGAATGGTCTTCCCAGGTCTTGGGAACCATTTGTGCAAGGGATCTATGCAGGAGAGAAGTTGCTAGATTTTGACAGACTATGAACCGATTGCATCCACCAGGAGGCTCGAATAGATTCTAGGAATGACAAGCAGAAAGGAAGCATTGATGAGAAGCAGATCCTGGTTGCTCATACTAGGAAGGGGTGAAGAGGAGGCTCTCGAGAGAAAGATACATCTCCATAGTCGAGGAGGAAGAAGGACCTTAGAAAGGTCAAGTGTTTTTCTTGTCATGAGTATGGTCACCATGCTTCACAGTGTCCACAATGGAACAGAGGGGGAAGGAAGAAGCAAGTATCAACAACAAAGGTTGATGAGGTTGCAGACAGGATTTAGAGGGAGTTCCTATTAGTCTTCGCCCTTTCTGGTACAGTTTTCGATGATGGGACTTGGTTGGTGGATAGTGGAACCTAATTTCAAATGACATGGGCATGGGAGTTGTTCAAGAGCTTCACAAGGACTAACTCATATTTATGTGTCGAACTTGGTATGGGTACCAAGCATGTCGTGCGAGAATCTAGAATAGTGTCATTATGAATGGAGTCAGGATATGTGTTGAGGGTAACAAATGTGATATGGATGTTGGAAATCGGAAGAGTGTCCTCTCAGTCCCAGGGATTGAGAAGAAGGGATTGTTGAGTCTCCATTTTGGCACTTCTAATGCCCTATATTACCTTCTATCTGAACCTATTTTACCTATTTCATGTGTATCTAATTCACTATTTCCTCCATAATACACTCGATGACCTTGTTCACGTGCATAAGAGGTAACTTATGATTAAAGCATGATTTGTTTAGTTTTCTTGAGTTAATTCAATTAAATGCTTGATTATGTATGATACTAATCACTTTGACTCTTAAGCAGTATGATCCGGTACCAAGGCTCCACCTATTCCGGTACCTGCCTGTGCTAATCTGGTACTAGAAATAATTCAATATTTTGGAAAGCTTCTAGAGAAAAATTGGACACATGGGTTTTGTCTAGAACGATGTTTTCCTAAGGACACATGAGATAGAATTCACCCAGCTCGTATTTGTGTACATCCAACTCAGGGGGAATGATTCTGCCAAAATTATCAAAAAAAATCAAACTGTCAACTTGCACCTCGATTTTCGTGCATATGGTATTAGATCTAGAAATTATAAAACATGGGTTTTGTCCAGAATATTATAAATTGAGTAAGGCATGGGCCGGTTTTCAAAATTAGAATTGGTTTGGGAGATATGGGTGGGGGAATCTGCACAAATTGTTAAAAAACACATATTTTTGGGATTTATCCTAAAATTGTAAAAATTGTTTTCTTAGTTTGGGGATTCGATTTCATCCATTCCTCCGTGGATTTTATGTATAAATAAGACCTCATAGGTCTGAGTAGAGGGGATTATCATGATGTAAGAATGGTTCTTAAAGGAAAATTGTTATGATGTAGAATGGATTCATGAAAAGACTCTTTTTGTAAACCTACTTGTTGGAGATTAATGCAAGATTGAATTCAGTGATTTTGTCTCTCTTATAAGTTAACATCTGGTGATCTTCCATGTTGTCATAGGCAAGGGCCATCGATCCAGCTTGGTAAGCTTATTGTAAATTGTTAGTGTAGATTTTCATTTCATGTATTTGTTATTTTGATTTCATGTTATTTTGTTTGATTTCACTATTCGAATTTGTTGCAAAGTGTGGTAATGTAGGAACAGTTGGATCTCCATATTTCACCATACATGAGCTTTGATGGAGCATCCCACTTGTTAGTTTAGTTGCTCCAGGAGATAGATCTTAAGTTCATCTTTTCATTTCATGAGCCTCTAATGAACAGATTCGTCACCTAAGCAAGAACCTTTCGATTCACTGTTTGTTTGAGAAGTTTTGTTATCATTTCTCTCTTCTAAGTTTGGAGTGGTATTGTTGAAGTGTGCCTAGATTTTCTTGTTAGTTGTTGTTAAGGATATTAGCTATAGATAATAGATTCAAAGTCCATCTTTCCACTTCATGAGCTTGTAAATGGACAAAGCATTATCTGAGCAAAATCTTTTGAGTGCATGATTGTAAGTTTTGCTTTCTAATTTATGAATTGTGTGAAGAGTGTTATTTTTGAAAACATAGTATTTTGTTATTGAATGTTTCTTCTTCAAACTATACTCATCAAACATAGGAACCTATCTGTTATCAGCACATATAGTGCATCAACTCTACTGATTACGAATCTCGGTTGATAATTTATGTTTGGTAATATATTATGCAAATAATTGCACCAACATTTTGGCGTCGTTGTCGGGGAGTTGTAAACGATAATAGGTAGTATTAGAATCAAATTTATTTAATGATTTTGGACTGTTTTTACGAATGACCTATCAATTTTGGTGTGTTTTTCTTTTGCAAATAGTTTTAAAATTTAGATCTTTAATGATAAATCATGTTTGGGGTGTTGTAAGAACCCTTCGAGTACTAATCTGTGTTGCGAAACAGGTATCATCAACCAGTTGGAGTAATTCAAGGATGACCAAGAGCTTGAAGAATGTTCCTCAAAGAAATTTCTCTCATTTTAGCAACAGTTGGGATATCCGCCTCTCAAGAAGAGCATATCTTCACAGCAGTCAAGAATCTAGTTGTCTCTCCACCTGAAGAGTTAGAAGTCTCGTCAGATTCCTCTTGTCAATTTGTTGAAGGGAATAAAGAATCATGGATAGAATTCAATGGAGAGAAACTATTGGAACTTGAGATTGAGGAGTCCTTATCATGCCTCTCAACAGATCGTGTATGTACTCCAAAGACCAATCATCTTGAAGAAGATAATCTGCATAACATAGTAGAGGAGGACATTCAGTGTGACCTAAACAAAGAAGAGAAACAAGAATATAGTGATCCTATTGAAATATGGTTTCAATTAGTTATTAGGTCACACCACTCTTTTATTTATTGTTTGATCTCATCATCAAAGCAGTTGCTCCTTCATACTCCGGTATGCATTAAAATTTATCTTTTAAACCTAAGTATGGATATATTTCTAACCCTATTACGCACATGGGCTTCACTGAAAGTATTCCTATACTTGAAGGACATTTTCTTTTGTTCAATTAAAGTAGGATAGGTAAATAAATAAATAAATGTTGCACATAAGTACAATGCAACCTATCTTTCATACTTTTCATAAATGGAAATGTCAAAAGCTAATAAAGCAATCAGTTTAAGATCTTTTGTTCCTATAGTAGATTTCTTTTTAAAAGTTATGATGATTTTGTTTGGAATCTTATGAGAAGGGAATCTCTTCATCCTTTGAATGCACACATGATACTGGAAGGGTTTCAAAAGCGGAGAAGGCATCATTGTCAACAAAATATAACACTTAAGGGAGTGCTTCATGACCTATTTCTTCAAAATTCTTCTTTTTCCTTAAAGTTGTTAAAAATGATGCATTTATGCTTTATCATTACCTATCTATTTTAAGACCACTATTTCACAAGGATGATCAATTCAGTGATCTTTTTAATAGAAGTTGAAGCTAAATTCTAATCCCAAACTATTTTATTCATAGCTAGTAATTCAACTTTTGACATTTTCCCTAAATTTTATGTTTTTGAGCATGAATAAAAATCCAATTTTAATTAGTTCTATTGGTTTGTTTTTAGCAGGTGTTCACAATTCTCTGAGCAGCCCTTTTTAGCATCTCACATTGTTTGCATGAGGCCATACAAAACCTTAGGCATGGGGGAGTGGTTGACGAAACCTTCATATTCTTTTGCAACTTCCGTCAACGAGGCCAAATCAACATGTTCAGTGCTAGGATTTGATAGTCATTTCTAGAATTCTGGTACTGCAGAATTGCGTCCATCCGATACTCAGGTGATCTGGTACTAGTAATAAGGTGTTGATAGATCTAATCATATATTCAAGTTTTGTTGCTCGATTTAAGTACTAGGACATATAAATTCAACATTTTTCAATTTACTAAAGGAATTAAACTAATTATGTAGTAAACATATAGTTACTCTCAATTATTGCACGCTCCCTACCATGAAATTTTGCAAGCCATCGTATACATCTCCTCGTACATTATCATTGAATTCCTTTGTGAAGTGGTTGTCGCCATGAATGAGCAAAAATCATCCATCATGTCACTTTGTTCCAACACTATCTGTTTCGGTATTGCAGAAACCTACTCCATTACTTATCTAATACTGATGTCAAAGTGATATGATCTTTGTCATGTGCTTAACATTGTTTTCACTTTAGGTAATTAGAGGTATGGGATAATATCTTCATGTTCTTTCTATCAAGGATCATTTAAGTCTTGTGTTGAATTGTTTTTACTCTCATGCACATCTTCCTCCTACATTTATACACAACCTTGAATGAATCATCCTTGTTCTCCTTTAAGAAAATATTTTCACATTTAGCTCTATATGATAATAGATGCACTTGTCTTATTACTTCATCATTTTGAAGAAATGATTGCTAATTGAAATATCCATTGAAAAGTGGTAACACCATTATGTCAAATACTAACCTAGTTGATTCAACAAGTTCTTATCCAATTTTATCTTTACAAGTTTCTCTTGAGAGGTCTTGATGAAAACCTCATGTGGTGGACCACCCTTGCAAAACCGCAATGAACTTTCATGAGAACCCTAATAGGATTAACTAGAGGGACCTCTTAGTCATTATCTTAGATGTTTAATTATACATTGAATAGCTGAGATTTAAGTTGAATGTGGATGATGTCACCCTTGGGATAATTGCAAACAATTAATTATGTGTCTAATAAATCTAAAACACTCTCGTACCACCTACCTTCCTTATACTCTAAAAACTGTCAATGAACAGTATACATTATTCTAAATCTTTTGAGTAATATAATAAAAATGAAGTATCAGGAAGTGCAAGTAAACCCGCCRGAGTACTGAACAGACCTGCTGGCAGCGGGGCCATGCTTGTATGGTACTAAGGTAAACCCGTTGAGGTACTGAACAGGCCTGCTGGCAGTGAGGCTATGCCGGGTAAAGGGAGTTGAAAAACATAAAGTGGCACACTTAAAACTGAACATAAACCCTTGGGTATCATTCTGAAGCAATCATTATCAAATCAAGGCTAGGAGATGACCTTTATATCTCTCRGATGRTGTTCTTAAGAACCTTCAAGTATCCACTTTAGAGTTCTATCTTTAAAATAAATAGGTTTGCATGAGAAGTGGGACCCTCATTATATGTAATTCACCTTACCTAAACAAGAAGAGATTCATCTCTACAAACTTGGATAAGAAACAAGTTAATCATCTTGGGATGTATTCTTTTATGTGTTCCTCTCTTCAAATGATATCTAAATTATGCTTATATCACTTTTGTTTGAAAGGTAATCTAGTCAAGGGGGCTTATTAGTCAAAGTCATTATGAAAAATCTTGGCCACTATCATATAATCGTATTAGAGTCACATCCATCAATTTATCCTAACTTTGATTGAAAACAAATTGGATAAGACTTAACTTCAAGGAATGCTTGATCGAGTGAGGAGTATCATCAATTGTGAAACTTTGAAGATCTTTGTTGCATGAGGACATGCAATGACTTAAGCATGGGGGAATGTTGAGTCTCCATTTTGACACTTCTAATGCCCTATATTACCTTCTATCTGAGCCTATTTTACCTATTCCATGTGTATCTATTTGACTGTTTCCTCCATAATACACTCGATGACCTTGTTCACATGCATAAGAGGCAACTTATGATTAAAGCATGATTTGTTTAGTTTTCTTGAGTTAATTCGATTAAATGCTTGATTATGTATAATACTAATCACTTTGACTCTTAAGCAGCATACTCCGGTACCAAGGCTCCACCTATTCCGGTACCAGTCTATGCTAATCCAGTACTAGAAATAATTCAAAATTTTGGAAAGCTTCTAAAGGAAAATTGGGCACATGGGTTTTGTCCAGAACGATGTTTTCATGAGGACAAGTGAGTCAGAATTCACCCAGCTCGAACGTGTATACCTCCAACTCAAGGGGAATGATTCTGCTAAAATTATCAAAAAAGCTCAAACTGCCAACTTGTGCCTCGATTTCCGTGCATATGGTATCAGATCTAGAAATTTTAAAACATGGATTTTGTCTAGAATATGATAAATTGAGTAAGAAGTGGGTCGTTTTTCAAAATTAGAATTGGTTTGGGAGATATGGGTGGGGGAATCTGCCCAAATTGTTAAAAAGCACAGATTTTGGGGATTTATCCTAAAATTGTAAAAATTCTTTTCTTAGTTTGGGGATTCGGTTTCATCCATTCCTCCATAGATTTTATGTATAAATAAGACCTCATAGGTCTGAGTAGAGGGGATTATCATGATGTAAGAATGGTTCTTAATGGAGAATTGTTATGATGTAGAATGGATTCATGAGAAGACTATTTTTGTAAACCTACTTGTTGGAGATTAATGCAAGATTGAATTCAGTGATTTTGTCTCTCTTATAAGTTAACATTTGGTGATCTAAAATCTTCCATGTTGTCATCGGCAAGGGTCACCGATCCAGCTTGTTAAGCTTATTGTAAATTGTTAGTGTAGATTTTGATTTCATGTATTTATTATTTTGATTTCATGTTATTTTGTTTGATTTCACTATTCGAATTTGTTGCAAAGTGTGGTAATGTAGGAACAGTTGGATCTTCATATTTCACCATACATGAGATTTAATGGAGCATCCCACTTGTTAGTTTAGTTACTCCAGGAGATAGATCTTAAGTTCATATTTTCATTTCATGAGCCTCTAATGAACAGATTCGTCACCTAAGCAAGAACCTTTCGATTCACTGTTTGCTTGAGAAGTTTTGTTATCATTTCTCTCTTCTAAGTTTGGAGTGGTATTGTTGAAGTGTGCCCAAATTTGCTTGTTAGTTGTTGTTAAGGATATTAGCTACAGATAACAGATTCAAAGTCCATCTTTCCACTTCATGAGCTTGTAAATGGACAAGGCATTATCTAAGCAAAATCTTTTGAGTGCATGATTGCAAGTTTTGCTTTCTAATTTATGAATTGTGTGAAGAGTGTTATTTTTTAAAACATATTATTTTGTTATTGAATGTTTCTTCTTCAAGCTATACTCATCATACATAGGAACCTATCTGTTATCGGCACATATAGTGCATCAACTCTACTAATTACGAATCCCGGTTGATAATTTATGTTTGCTAATATATTATGCAAATAATTGCACCAACATGGATATTATGTATTGTTTCGGGATGGACAGGTGTTATTCATGCCCAGAGGAGCTAGCTTTGACACAACAATGGTTCATGGAGTTAGTGAGAGCAACTTGTATAGGATAAAGGGCCAACCTATGCAAACCATGGCCAGTAGTAGCATAGTGAAAAAGGTCAAGGAGAAAGTAACTTTGAAGGTTGTGTAGACTCAAAGGGAGCACGACTTAAAAGAGATTTTGAATTTAGAGGGAGTCAATAAGCTTAGAGGGAGAGTCAACCATCCAAAGGAATTCCACCTTCAGGTTCAAATGGGAGAGAGGAGTCTTCCAAGACGATCAGGAAGGTGTCATGGGTTGAGGAAGCTAAGAAGGAAGCTTAGAAGTAGGAGGATTTTAGGATCAACATGTCTTCCAGGAATGGACCATGCCATACAATAGGATTTGCCTCAGTGTTAGAGGGAGCAGTAAATCAAGTGCATTGGAAAGAAGTCGTAGTAGTGGATTTAGTATGGGAAGCAGAGCCACTTCCAGTATGGGAGACAGAGCTACTTCCAGGTGATACTAGAATGGGTGAGAATACCTCCCTCATTAAGAGGGAGTTTTGTTGTTTTGTAGCTTCGGGAAACTATTCTCACATTTCCCTAGGTGTCAGGCATGTGAAAATCTCCATTGACACCCACATTGCATGTTCATTTTTTGAAAACCCTTTTGGATTGGAGTTGGGGCTTGGAATTGGTGTTGGGGGATTGTGTTGGGGCTTTACACCCGCATGTTGGGGTTTCACACCCACATGTGTGATTAAACAATTCTGATTTAATGTTGAGTTTATAAGGGGTTCCTAAACTCACTCATTAGACTCCTATAAAAGGAGAGGTAATGTGAAGGAGAATTCATTGTGACATTATGGAGTTAGCATAAGTGAATGAGCACTTGTGTTGGGGAGATTGGGGTGAAAATTTCAGCAAGGAAATTCTGCACTTTCGAAAATTTGGCTTAGGGTTTCTTGGACTTTCTGTTTTTCTATTTTCCAGCCAAGAGAGAGGTCGCACGTGTGAGAGGATAGACACATGTGTGAGGAGAAGGTAGGCCACACATGTGTGAGGAGAAGGTAGGCCACACATGTGAGAGGAAGGTATAGGCTGCACATGTGAGAAAAATATCAGGTTTCACGTGTGAATATGTCATACAACCACACGCGTGGGAGAAATCTATCCGCACATGTGACAGATCTATACAACCACACATGTGACAAATCAATACAGGTCGCACATGAAAGTTTTTTGGGCAAGTAGCAAACCCTAGAGGTTGACGTCAACATGTCATATGGCTGACATCAATAGGTTGTACAACAAGTTTGCAGCAGATTTGTAAGTGGGGAAATTTTCCGGAAATTTTGTTGAGTTTGCAATTTTTTAGAGGACCGATTTTTGTCCTCAATTTTGTTGGTTTTGTAAATTTGCTAAGCGGGTTGGTTTTGTCCTCGAAAATTTTGAATCTGAAAAGTTTACGCAAAACAATTTTTTGTCTCTTTTGCATGAATGGTTTCTCTTTGATCTTTATGTTTCCACTATAATTTTCTGCCATAATTTCAGTGTAAAATTATTCAGTAATAACAACCTTAGGGTTTACTGTTTGAAGTCACTTGGAAGTAACTTTCAGATTTGAAATTAGACACTTAAAATTTGACAAGAAAATGGGTGTTTAAGAAGAAATTGACTGCAAAAGACAATGTGGAGAAATACAAACCTCTGTCAGTAACAAAAGGTTATTCTGAGGTAGAGGGAATTGACTTTGGTCAAAAAAATTCTCCTATTTCCAAGTTAACTTTATTAGATTTATTTTATCTATTGTTGTTGCTTTTGATTTTGAAGTAGAACAGATGGATGTGAAGACGACATTCCTCATGGGGATCTAGAAGAAGAAATTTACATGAAGTAGCCATAAGGATTTGCGATGAAGGGAAAGAAAGAACTGGTATGCATGCTGAAAAAGTGCATGTATGAGTTAAAACAATCACCAAAGATGTGGTATCAAAAATTTGATACTTATATGTTGGGACTTGGCTTCAGGCTTCACAGGGAGCAAAGATAATCACTATGTGTATTTCAAATTAATCGATGATTGTATTAGTTATTTGGTTTTGTATGTGGATGATATATTGTTGATAGGAAATAACAAAGAGATTATCCAAAATGTGAAAACTCAGTTGTTCTCTAAATTTGACATGAAGGATCTTGGTGTTGCAAATTTCATTTTGGGCATGGAAATTAAAAGAGATCGGGAAAACATGGAACTCTAGTTAAATCAAAGGAAATGTGTCAAGACAATATTGCAGAGGTTTAATATGCAGGAATGTAAACCGGTCAGGGTTTTTATTCTTGTAGGTGGAAAGTTATCTGCAGACCAGTGTCCCAAGACACGTGAAGAGGAAGAGGACATGCCTTGTGTTTTGTATGCTAGAGCGGTTGGCAGTTTGATGTATGCAATGGTATGTACTAGATCAAACATTGTACATGCAGTGGTAGCTTTGAGTAGGTACATGTCAAAACCAGGGAATGAGCATTGGGAAACATTAAAGAGGGTTTTCAGGTATTTGCATGGCACTACTACTTATAGATTGTGTTTCCAAGGAAGACCAGGTTTGGAAAAAGTGTTGGACATACATGGCTTTGTTGATGCAGGCTAGGCTGGAGATCTGGATCGTGGAAGATCTACAAGTGGGTATGTGTTAACCTATTTGGAGGAGAAATAAATTGGATGAGCAAAAGACAGTCAGTAGTGGCACTTTCAACTACAAAATATGAATACATGACAACCCACTCATGCAAGAAAGGAAGCAGAATGGTTACAAAGATTTTATTTGGGTATTGGGTTGGTACAACAAATTGTAAAGATAGATTGTGCGAGTTAGAGTGGAATCTTCCACATGAAGAACTTGGCTTGTCATTCAAAGACAAAACATATTGATGTTAGTATCACTTTGTGAGAGACATGGTTGAAGACAAGAAGGTGTTGCTAATGAAGGTGGAAACTTTGAAGAATGTTGCAGATTCATTGACAAACTCTGTGAGCACTGAGAAGTTCTCCTAGTGTAAAGAGACAATGGGCATTGATGCCCTGGATTGTTGACTATGTAATCTTGTGACCTCCTGTATGCAAAGAAAACAACAAGTGGGATATTGTTGGGTATGTGTTATATTCTTTGCACGACCAACCCCATGCACGAGGGTGGGGGGATTGCAAGGGAGGCAGAGCCCCTAAAATAAAAATAATAAGAATAAAATAAATTTGGCGATTTTTAGTAGTTTTCAGTACACGATTTTCGCCTATGGTTTTCTAATTTCGGTTAAGGAATTATGGTTGTAGACTAATCCGGGTCAATTAGGGGTTTTGGATGTCGTAGAATCCTATATATATTGCATTGTAAAGAAGGATGATGAATAAGAATTATAGGTGTCACTCTAAACATGTTGTTGGATTTCTTGTTTTGGGTTACCAAGGTAAAATCTTGTTTAATGTGTGTGTGTGCCATTGTATTTTTTCTATTTTTATTAAGAATCTTTTTGCAGTAATTAATTGTATAAGGTTTAAAATCTACATGGTGGTGGGACAAGCTATGGAAGGTAAAGATACCAAACAAGTGTACTCTCTTTATGTGGCTTGTGCTCCACAATCTAGTATTAACTTGGGAGCTACTCCAAGGGAGAAGCTTTCAAGGTCTAGGATGGTGCACTTTGTGTAAGAAGAAAAATGAGAATATCTCACACCTCTTCGTGGAGTGTCCATTCTTGACCCAGGTTTGGATTGAGATTGAGAGTCAGTTGGGATTTTCAAATCTATAGAGGAAGGGGAGAATGGAGAAAAAATTTAAAGAGTGGTTCACTAACAGAGATCTAAATGTTTACCAGGCACTACCCTGTTTAGTGGCATGAGGGATCTAGCTAGCTCAGAATTCTAGCATCTTTGAAGATCAACACTCTCCTCCCTTAAAAGTTACAACACAGGTACTAGCTTTACTTCCTTCTTTTCAATGTTCCAACAAAGGGCCTCGATTAGTGGGTGACATGCAGATTGACAAAATTATCCTCTGGTGTTTCTTTGATGGAGCCTGTCATGGCTTGGGTCAATCTTGTGGGTTGGGCTTTGTTATTTTTCTTTTAGACTTGCACTACTTCATTGTGAAAGTCAACCTAGGGGTTGTGACAAATAATACAAGTGAATTCAAAGATCTTTATTTTCTCCTAAAAGCATCACTAAATAAGGACATTCGGTCATTACAGGTCTTCAGGGACTCAACAATTGTTATTAGGTGGATGAAGGACCAATTCCATATCCATAATATATGACTATTAGCTCTGGCTTTGAAACTAAAGGATATTTCCAAACAATTTTCTAATCTCTCTCTCTCTCTCTCTCTCTCTCTCTCTCTCTCTCATACAGGGAAAACAATGCACATGTGAACTCCCTTTCCAAAGAAGGGTTACAATTGGCTCCAAATACACTTTCTGAAGAAGAACATGTGGTAGGGTTATTGTTTATACTAGATCTTCAAGCATTGATGACTTTTAAAAATCTGTGGGACAGTTAGTATGTTGCTTCTGAGATTTTGGTCTATTAACCTTATGGGTTGTTCATAGATGTATGAGGTACTCTTTTGAAGACTTTATTCTTATATTATGTATGGAGAAATGGAAGGCTATATGGGAAGGAAAATCGAACCTATTAGTGGGTGTTGGTCTCTTTTTGTGGGGCATGTTAGTGGTCATTGGTTTCTTTTGGGGGGAGGATTATGATAGAGGCTCACTTACTCTCTTTTTTAATACATTGTAAAAGACTTTATGAGAATTGTATTTTGATATTTTGCCTAAATAAAAATATGTTTTTTTAGAGGAAAAAAACATACAATAAAAACAAACATGATAATAAATAACAGAATTATTCAAGTCATGATATCAAAATGTTTAAGCCAATGCAATGATTAAGTCAATGTTTATTTGAATCTTGATATATCCTATAGTATATAATAATGAAAACAAACATGATAATAAATAAGAGGATCATTCAAGTCATGATATCAAATTGTTAAGCCAATGCAATGATTAAGTCAATGTTTATTTGAATCTTGATATATCCTATAGTATATAATAATGATATTTTTATAGTGAAAAATGTGATAGATATTATATTTTTGAAATGCATAAAATGGAAGAGATATTTTCACTATGGAATAAATTTGAAATATTTTTTATATCCAAATAAAAATGAATGTGAATTCTTTTGAATTTATTAAGAGATATGTTTTAATTCACACCTCAATAGATAATTCTTAACAATTAAAGTGATAATAATTCATATAAATCATAGCATTTTGAATTGTAGTTATGTAAAAGATTTTTTTATTTTTGAATTATTATGATATAGAAGATTTTTTTTAACTATATCCATTTTGACTTAAATTTTACATGGTTACATAAAATGAAAAATATGTTACAATGTTAACAATTTTTATTTATAAATTTATATCAATTTTCTTTTTAAAATTAAAATATAAATATTAAACACTTTCATTAATAAATAAATAATATTTTTTTAAATATTTTAATAAAATGTTTTATGTTTTTTATTTTTATTTTTATTTTTATTTTTATTTTTGTAGTTGGAAAATTTTTTAGCAATTCAAATTTATCATCTTTTAAAAATCTTTTCAAATTCCAAAACATGAAAACATATTACTATATAAAAAAACTACACTTGTTAAAATAATGGGTTGGTGGTTGCAATGAGACAAACTAACACTCATACCAGAATTTTGAATCTAAGATGATTAATCTATTTCCTTATTTCAAGGTAGATGAATCCTTATAATTAATTAGAAATTTTTTGAATCATAATCTAAAACTAAATTTTTTTATTATAATATTTTTTATAAAATTTAAATTATTTAAAAAATAATATATTAAATAAATATGACATTAATAACTTATCAATATCTAAATATTAATTTGTATTTGTATGGTAATATCTAAATATTAATTTATATTTGTATGTTAATAGTAATTGAATCATTTATTATGATGATGATAAAAGTTAAAAATCCAACAAACAATGTTGTAGTTCACTAAGCTTTCCAATAAAGTTTAACCATACAACCTGTGTTGTGTTGTCTTTGTAATATCTCATAGTTGAACATCATGTACTTAATCACCAAGATTCCCTAATAAACCTAACTGTGTGTTGAGTTATAATATTTTATAGTTGACTGAATGAACATTAGGTACAAAACAATTAGGCTGAATAAATACTTCCTTCTTGTAGTATCTATATTCAAACTAATAAAAAACTTATTTAAATTAAACTAATAGAAAACACAATTTTATGTTGTTTAAATTGTATTTATAAATATAAAAAGATTCAGCATACTGGATTATTCAAAATTAACCATTTCAATTTACCGATCCAATAATTTCTAACAAAATTTCAAATAAATATAACCAAAAAAATATAAAACAAAAAAAACCTAAAACAGTTAGAGACTAGAACCTTTAAATAGGACTAGTGGGTCAAATTCAAAAACTCCTCACTCTTAAAACTTGCCAAAAAAGTGCCATACACTTTTAAAATAACCAAAAACTTGCCAAAAAGTATCTTGCTCTTTGAAAGAATTTGAATATGTTACATATAATATAGTTGGGTTTACAGACTTTTGCCGAGTTTCAGGACGTCAAACTACTGTGATAATTCGATAGCGCCAGCTCTGTATTTGCCAAGTTTCAGGCAAGTCAAACTACGGTGCTAATGAGGTAGCACCAGTTATATACAAAGCTACTAATTAGATAGTCCAAGGCAGCGGGTCGGTCCTTTCTTTCTGTCCATATAAATGTAACCTAGAATTTCAGTTGGATTCCTAAAGATGCAAAGTAATATATATTCTCTGTGCATGCTGGTTATTTCATATCCAGTTTTTCATTATCAACCTGCTTTCCTTATTAGATATAGATACAAAGCCCTTAACATGGTTGTGATGTGGCTGAACTTGTTCCAGTGGGGTTTGGTCCCACCAAGTCTCAGGGTAGAACCCACTACAGGACAGGGGTTTGGTCCCGGTCTCAGGGTCGAACCCACTACAAGACAGGAGGTGCATGTATAATCAACAATATCCCCATGTATAACCAACAATATCCCCTAGCAAGGCAGAAGTAGAAATAAGCCTAAATAAAGGCAGAAGTCCCATGCATGCCATTTGAGCTTCTGCTTTTGACTATAAAAATACAAAATAAAATACCATACCATTGAATTGTGGCATTTACCAATCTTCTCTCCACATACTGGTTATTTCATATCCATTTTTTCACTATCAACCCAGTTTTCTCCCATGCATGCAATTTGAGCTTCTGCTTTTGACTAAAAAAGAACAAAATAAAATACCATATCATTGAATTGTGGCATTTACCAATCTTCTCTCCGCATACTGGTTATTTCATATCCATTTTTTCATTATCAACCCAGTTTTCTTATTAAATATAGATACAAAGCCCTTAATATTGCATCTTGGCATTTAAACCAAGAGATTTGGGTTAATCAGCCTCATATCTTGCATTTATGGTAGAATTAATCTTGGACTATCATAACAGATGGTTATATAAACTGAAGTTAATCCTTCAGCGAAACTTAGATTAATGAATATAGAAAAATAATACAAAACTGAGCTTCCACAGATCCAAAGAATGATACAGTTCAGAATTCCTTGTCATGGACTGAAAAATGAACAAAAATCCTCGTTCTCTAAGCCAACAGAAAGCATGTAACCAGTATGGTTGCAACATTTCTAAGAGGAAACACTCGGTGAAATACAGTCCACCTTAACTGGCATCAAATGAGAATGCTTATGAACTCTAATAAATACTCCATATTAACGAAAACCTGAATCAATCCTTCTGTCTGCTTGGACAATTATGCAGCCTTCTTTGGCAACTCTATATATTCCCATCTAACAAAATCAGGATGCTTTGGAACTAAGTGGGATTCTAAACTGTATGGTCAATTCCTCTCCTGTGGAAAGAAATATATTTGATGCATGCACAATTTATTGCATGCATTGAGGTCCTCTTGTCATCTTGATTGCGCTTTATTCAACTGGAAATATTTGTCTCTTTTGTGCTCTATCCTGTGCCTCCTCACCTCTACAGCAGCAGCTGTGTTCTTTGACATCAGGATTTGGTCATGAAGATCATTTGAAATGTTGGTAGTGTTCATATCAAGAAAACCCGAACAGATAGTGTCCTCTGTAGGCATTGGACCATCCTTCTCAAACACAAAAGAGGACTCGGGGGAACAAGGATACATTGGCCTTTCAAGCCTCTGGGGCTTGTCATATGCTGAGCCTAAAGCTGAACTACCAGAACATTTCTCAAAATGTCCATGCTCATCACAGCTTTGAAAATCACCACATGAGGCTGTTGTTTCTGTTTTCTGTTTGGAGTTTGAATGAGATGATGATGCTGGCCGATATATGTATGGCATGTCTGGCTCTCGTTAAATTGTGAGTTTGATTTCTTATGCGGATTATTTCTTTAAATTCTTCAACACTCTGATTCCAGCGTAATATATTTCAACAATATAGAATCATAATTGAATAGCAATAATCATGTAGATACATAAGCATGCACATCAACAACACATATACCCTAAGGAAACCCTGTACAAGGAGAAAAAACCCAGCGAACGATCTTCCTTTATTGCATTAATAATGTATGATCACTTACAAATCTCCACCATGAAAAATCTGCTCTTAAATGAGCTTACCGAGACAACTTAGACCAGACTGTAAGACCTTGTCAAAGTAGAGAAACTTGGCTGATATAATCTCTTGTTATTGACCAGCACTGTGGAAGATACCATGTTCTGCCTGGGTGCTGCTTTGCTGTCCTTTACAAGACTGATATACAGCCTCACCTAACAGAGATATACGTAGCCTTTCTTAACTGATATGCTGCCCTTTTTGTATTGTTATGTTGTCCTTTCCTTGACTGTTATGTTGTCCTTTCTTTTACTGCTATGTTGTCCTTTCTTTGACCGATATGCTGTCCTTTCTTAACAGGAATACGCGCTGCCTGCTAACTGATATACGTGCAGCCAGCTAGCTTTGTCTCCCTCACATTGTATAACACACTTGTTGCTCACCCACACACTCCAAAACCTTGTATGTAGAATGAGGGTCGACCTCTTCATATAAAGGCATGGAGAGGTGAAGAAGGAAGGCTCGAATTAGGACCTTGAATGCATGTGTAATACCCCGAGGCCAAGCCCCTGTTGAATTGTAATGATGTTTAATGATGTTTATAGGCTGGTGAGCCAAGTAATTATAAGCTGGGAGGCTTATGTGTTCATTAGGTCGGAGAGCCTAGATGTTAAGGCCAGTGAGCCTATTTTTGTATATGTAATATTGCAGATCATTAATAAAAATACATCGTTGCGTGTAAACCAACCACGAAGAAAGAGTTATGGGGGACTAAGCTCCACTAGGAAGGGAAAGGGAAGGGGGCTGAGAGGCTAGGAAAAAGGGGCTAAGCTTGAGGGCTTAACCCAAGGGAATATTATAATGTATTTCCTAAATTACTAAAGTTTGGGAAATAAACCATGTTATCCTAAGTTCCTTAGGGGAGAGGAACGAACTCCAAGTGGAGAGGAACGAGATCCTGAAGAGACAAGTGTCATCCAGGACGCATGCACATTTATGTGGGAAATTCCATCGTTGTGGGGGTTCTCTCACCATTCTGACCATTTTTGCTATCCGTTGCCCCATTCACTCACGCACTGAGCAGGCACGCAGTCAGCCATTTTCCGCCATTATTGAACCCTTTGCCACCATGAACCCTTGTAATTTGTTGGATCATCCCTTGCTTTACCCGATTTTGCTACTGTGGTTACCTGTTGGACTTAAGAGCTGGACAGAAGAAGCAAGTTGTCAAGCCTATGGTTTGAAGAGGCGGGTTGTCAGGCCCGTGGTTGAAGAAGCAGGTTGTCAGGCCTGTGGGCAACTCTCTCCAGGTGAGAGAGATTGTTGGGGAAGTGATTTCTCCTGGAGGGAGTCCAGCAACAACTACATAGCTCTGAGAATTTCTGATCCGACCTGTTGCTGAAGCCCTGGAAGGGAAGTGGAGCAGTCGATGGACTATGGAACAGTGAAGGTGTATATTCCCGAAGTGGGACAGGCATGTGGGGAATGAGAGTCTGTGAGTGGTGGGCGTAAGTAGGCTCCTTGGAGGGAATCCTTCCTGTTGCATTGTGCAGCTTTCCGTAGCCTCAGCCTAGCCTAGGATTTCCCTTACCCTGGATGGAGTTTAGTCCCAGCTCGGGGGTGACCCACTGTTGATAGCTTGGAGCAGCGTGGTCTAAGGTTGGGAGGTTCGTGGAAGGTCTGCACGTAGTTGGTGGTCTTCTCATAAAAAGATAAGTACCAATTCTATGTTAATTGCATGTTGTGTATCTTGCACATGTGTAATAATATTATCAAAATTGTCTGTATATGTTGCATGTATGTGTTTATTGTCACTTCCGCTTGAATCTGTGTATGAACAGAATGTCTATCTTTGTTTAAATTTGCATTAGATATATATATATATATATATATATATATATATATATATCAGAGCAGTTTGGTTTTGAAGTAGTGGTGTGTCCCCGGCCTGGGTGGTCAGGGGACATTACAACATGCTTTCCTAACTCAACTTTACATTTCCGAAAATAGACCTTGGACATGAGTTCGAAAATAGAACTTGACTTGAGACTTCAGTTACAACTTGCCCTTAACTTGACAATGCATGTGAACTAACTCAGCATGCACATGTCATGCATGCAACATGCAACATGCGACAAACTTGCAACTTTGACTTTGACCTAGACATGCAACTTTGACTTTTTGCAACATGCGACATGCGACAAACTTGACAACTTTGACTTTGACCTAGACATGCAACTTTGACTTTTTACAACTTGACTCTTTACAAGATGAGTTTAACAACTCATTCAAATAGACTCTTATCATGGCAATTCAAATTTCTCTTCATGTTGGATAATGTTACACGTGCCAACGCACTAGATCAATATTACATCATTTGCAATATCAGGAAAATAGTTTGTTTCTAGCTCATAGGAATTTTACGTTCAACCTAACTTTTGCTAGATGCCTCGAATTTTGCTCATGGCTCACAAGGCTTGACTACACTCACAGAGATTGTACATTCCCCTTGACTTTTGCACTAGTTTGTCTATGCTCAGAGAGGTTGTACGTCCCCCCTGACTTTTGCACTAGACTGTCTATGCTCACAGAGGTTGTTCGTTCCCCCTAACTTTTGCATTAGACTTACATAGCATCTCGTTCTTCCTAACTTTTGGTTTGACTCACAGAGGTTGTACATTCCCCCTCGCTTTTGTCAATACCTCACAAGACTGGTTGATTCTCCAAATCTCCTTGGCTAGCCTCAAGGTGGCCCATATGGCCTCTCATTGGAGAATGACTGTTGATGCTACCAAATTTAACACTCCCTCTCAGCGAGGGAGTCATTCTCAGCCACACCAAGCTTGCCTCTCAGCTGCACAAACTATCTCAATGGCAAAGGCCTGGTTAGGATATCAGCTACCTGCTTGCTCGTGGCTATGTACTGTAACTTTACAGTTTTTCTTTGGACCAAGTCTCAAATGTAATGGTACTTCATGTCAATATGTTTTGACGTGTCGTAAAATACCAGGTTCTCTATCAGTTTTATGCAAATTTGATTATCACAGTGAACCACCGTCGTCTCAAGCTTGTCACCAAACAACCCAGAAACCAATTTTTTGAGCCATATTGCTTCCTTGCTAGCATCACTTGTTGCAATGTACTCAACCTCTGTTGTACTCTGTGCAATGTACCCTTGTTTCTTGCTTGACCAAGAGATCATAGCGGATCCGAAGCTGAAGCAGTATCCCGAAGTACTTTCCCAGTCCACTGGCCTTCCTGCCCAGTTAGCATCTGCATACCCATGCAGAAATAGACCACCACTGGATGTATATCTCAGACCATAGGTAATGGTCCCTCTGAGATATCTCAATATGTGCTTTGCTGCCACCCAGTGTCTCTGTCTCGGTTCAGTCATGAACCGACTCATTGCAATCACTGCATAGCATATATCTGGCCTGGTGTGGATCATGTACATTAATGATCCAATCAGCTGCCTATACATGGTGGGATCCACCAAATCTAAACCTAAATCAGAATCATACAGCTTCCTTAGGTTGGTAACCATCGAAGTAGACATGGATTTGCAATCCATCATACCAAACCTCTTTAATACATCCATTGTGTATTTTCCTTGTGCCAAAAATATCTCGCCCTGTCCACACTTCCAATCCTAGGAAGTAATACATCAAGCCTAAGTCTTTCATCTTGAATTCTGAGATTAGCTCCCTCTTACACCAAGCTATTAGCCCTTCATCTCCTATTAGAAAGAGATCATCAACATATAAGATTAGTATAACAAGTTGGTTCCCTCTTACCTTGAAGTACAGATTTGCATCAGCGTCACTTTTTTGAAAGCCCGGGCTTTTAAGAAAGCCATCAATCCTATCATACCAAACTCTAGGAGCTTGCTTAAGACCATACAAGGCTTCCTTAGCTTGCATACATGAGTGCCTTTGTTACGCAGTACAAATCCATCTAGTTGTTCCACAAAGACCTCATGTTCAATCTTTCCATTCAAGAATGTTTTTTTTACATCCATTTGATGTAGCTTCCAACCAAGAACTAAAGCCAATGCAATAATAGCTCGAATGGAGGTATACCTGGCTACCAAGGCAAAAGTCTCCTCGTAGTCAATTCCTTCTTTCTGAGTGAAGCCTATGGCTACAAATCTTGCTTTGAACTTTTCTACACTCCCATCAGTTGCATGTTTGATCTTATAGATCCATTTGGAAGAGACCACTGATTTGTCCTTTGGCCTCGGCACAATGTCCCAAACATTGTTCTTTAGAATTGACTTGTATTCCTCGAGCATGGCATCCTTCCATACTTGTGATTTATCTACTTCTTCAAATGAAGAAGGTTCGGCATCATTGATGCTTCTCATCAGTGCAACACACCCTCCAAACTTGTGAGGCCTCTTACTTTCCCTGAAAGTTCCTTTGGGAGCAGCTATATTTTCTGCTTCCTGCATTGTTTCTTTAAGCCACCCTAGCTTCCTTTTGGCTGGAGGTTCTTCAAGAGTTCTTTCTAACTCTTCAGCAGGTTCTAGGGGCTCATAACTTGGCCCTTCATGAGGTTCCTCCCTCTGATCATCTGACTCTTCGTTTTCAAAAGAGAGTGAAGTTGGCTGAACTGCTTGTGATTCCTGCTAAAGCTCTCTAGATTTCTTGAATGCGGCTTCCTCATGGAAAGTGACATCTCTTCTTACCTCTATCTGCCTCTGACCTGGTACATATATCCTATAAGCCTTGGAGTTCTCACTGTACCCCAAAAAAACCCCTTTCTTTCTTAAGGGTTCCATCTTTGTCCTCTTTTCCTTGGGGACATGAATATACACTGGATACCCAAATATCCTTAGATGCCCAGCTCAGGTTTGATCCCTGAGAAGACCTCTTCAGGAGTCTTGTCCTTCAAGATAGCATGTGGACACCTATTATGAATATACACGGCAGTGGAGGTAGCTTCCGCCCATAAAGAATTTGGCAGATCCTGGTCAAACATCATGGCTTTCGCTGCCTCACAAATTGTTTTATTTTTCCTCTCAACAACTCCATTTTGCTAAGGGTTATATGGCACGATCAATTGTCTCTTGATTTTTGCTTCCTTGCAGAAATCCTCAAACTGGAGAGATTCAAACTCTCCTCCATTGTCTGTTCTAAGGGTTCTGATGTGTTTCCCTGTCTGTTTTTCAATAAAGGCTTTATACTCTTTGAATTTATCAAATGTGTCACTTTTAGCTTTAAGAAAATAGATCCAACATTTTCTTGAGTAATCATCAATAAAATTGACATAATACAAACAACCACTGAGTGAGGGAGATGACATGGGACTACATACATCAGAATGAACCAGATCTAAGATGCCCTGAGCTCTGTTGTGACCTATCACTACTAGGAAATGCCTTCTTTATATTTTTACCTAGCATGCATCCTTTACAAATTTCATTTTTACTAAGAGAAATTGAGGGCATGTCACATACCATGTTCTGCAGATCTGGAAGTGCTTTGTAATGAAGATGTCCAAATCTTATGTGCCGAAATTCGTTGGAGCTAGTCGCATCATGAGCCAAATGCCTGAACTGAATGTCATGTCACGACGTACAATCCTCCTCTACAAGTCCCAATGGGTTTTGTTGTACTCAAGTGACTACCTTTAGCCCACAGTAGTGCCTTCATGTCCTAGAAGATCACCCAATATCCCTTATCCTCAAGGGTTGCAACTGATAGAAGATTCTTCCTAAGCCCTGGAACATATAATACTTCATCAACATGAAGCCTAGCCCCAGATTCCAATATGAAGGACATAGAGCCTACTCCCTCTATCTTGTAACATTGGTCATCCCCAAGCTCAACCTGCTTTGCAAAAGATTTTGACTTGACATCTGAGAGGATTTCCTTGTACCTTGTCATGTGCTTTGATGCACCACTGTCTTCTAACCAAGTTTTCGGTCCCGTGAAAACTGTATTGGATAAAGTAGAAACCAGGTAATATTCTTTTCTATTTTCTCTCTCATTAGAAGGATTTTTCTGTTTTCTTTTGGATTCATCATCCTCAGCAGTTGAGGCATGATGTTTCCCTTTCCTTGGATTTTTCTTCCTATACCAGCAGTCTCCA
>ML816010.1:150180-171129 GCA_009831015.1 Picea engelmannii | reverse complement strand
GAGAGAGAGAGAGAGAGAGAGAGAGAGAGAGAGAGAGAGAGAGAGAGAGAGAGAGAGATGTCGGCTATGCTTATTTGCAAAAATTTAATACAATAGGTTGAAAGGATGGCCTTTTAACATTAAGTAGGAACCTTAAAGGTCCAAAACCCTAACCTTGGGAAGAAAGCACCAAAACGATGTTTTTTGAGCCCGAGGTGGTTAGTTTCTACATCAACTTCCCGAGGGAACAACTTTCACATACAATCTTTGTTTCACTCGTATAGTAGCTCATTGCAAAGCTATAACTAAGGACTACATTAAAAAGCTATAACTAAGGAATCAATAGAAGAGGTGGTTGGCCACCGATATCCACTTGGATTAGTCCTCACCCCTTTAGAAGCAATGGTCCCCATTGTGTCATGTTCAGGTAGGAGATAGCAAAAATTTTGTTGAATCAAAATCTTGGTGAGCCATTTTCCTTACTGAAGAAGTTATCCTTCTTTCACAACTCCATAGAACTGTATGTTCTGTTGGTTCCCTTCATCTCAGTGTCCATAATCGAATCCACTGTAGCTTGCTAAAGGCAGTCGAGATTGAGTTATGTAGGGGCCAATTTCTCAACCACCTATAAGGTGTCCAGTAGAGGTAGGAAATATGGTGTCCACATTAAATACCGGGTGAAATCCAAGGAAAGGAGGAAAACTCAATTTGAAATCATTTTCACCCATAGCCTTTATGGTGGTGTAAGGTTCATATCATAGTGATTTGAGCTTCCTGTGGGGGATCGTTAAATTCTCTTTTTGCAAATGCAACCATACCTTGTCACCGACTTGAAACTTGTGTGGAACCCTGATGTTGGTCATATTGATACTTGTTCTTGGCATTGGCCTTTTGCATGATATCATGAAACCATTGTTGGAGGTGTTGGATCCATTCAACAAATATGGTTGCTCTGTTTGGATCGGTCTAAGCGTGGGAGGACTCTATCGGTGAAGATCGAATGGGAAGAGTTACATCAATGGGGGCCAATGGTTGGAACCCTAAGCACACCTGAAAAGGGTTGTGGCGAATAGAGTCCTGAAGGGCCTTTTTATATCTATGTTGAACATATGGAAGGCTCTAATCCCATGTACGTGGATAATTGGAGTTGTACATGTGTAGGATATGCACAATTATCTTGTTGAGCACTTTTGTATTCCCATCTATTTTGGAGTCAAAGGCAGTCAACTTGGTGCCCATCAAAGACCATAGGTTGGACCAGAAGGTACGGAAGAAATTGTTATCCCTATCTCAAATAATTGTCTGTGGTAGCCCAAAATGAACCCAAGCATGCTCAAAGAAAAACCTAACAGTCGCCTTGGACGTGATACTCTTTCTGCATAGTGCCAAAATGGCCATCTTGGAGAATCGATCGACGACCACAAAGGCACAAATGTGACCATGTTTGATGGAGGGAAAACCTGACATGTAATCCATGGATAATAACTCTCAGGCCTTGTCTCGGGTAGGGAGAGGGGTTTATAACCGTTATTTCTTGATGGATGGTTTAGTGATGACATGGGAAGTGCATGGACTGATATACCAGTTGACATCTTGTTGAAGCTTTGGAAAGTAGAAATACTTCTGAAGTACTACTACTATCTTCTCCAAACTGAACTTCCCTACCACCTAACTGCAATGTGCCTCCCAAATTAACTTTTCATGCTCACATCAAGGAACACAAAGATGGCCCAGATAGCACAAGAGCGCATTTGGGAGGTGGAAGTGTGGGACTTTTTTACCTGCCCTCAGTGTTTGATAAGTTGTAGTGAACTCAAAGTCATTTTTGTATAATTTTGGCCACCCTCGTGCCCACAAGAGTTAATAATTGTGGTAAGTTCCACAATCGAGGGTTGACTAAGGCAGTCTGCCACATGGTTGATGTTTCCCTTTTTGTATTTAATGTTTAAGTGGATTTCTTGTAGGTATGTCAACCACTTCTGATGGAAACCATTCTGCCACTTTCCTTGTGTTTGCATGAACTGCAGAGGCTTATGATCAATGTGGATGATTGTTTCCTTTCCAAAAATATAATGCTTCCATTTTTGGCATGCCTACGCAATGGAGTACATCTCCTTATCATAGGTGGGATATCTATGAACAACATCAGATAACATATCACTATGATAGGACACTAAATGTCCCTGCTAAGTGAGGTCTACACCAATAGAATAGTCAAAGACATATGTTCAATCTCAAAGGGTTGTTGCAAGTCTAACATTGTGAGGATTGGTGTGGAGCATTTCTCCATGATGTATCCTAAATATTGAATTATGTTCATTCCAAATGAGCATTTCTCTAGTTTGGCGTATAGATTGTGTTGTCGCAAGGTGCTCGGGACTTGTTGAATGTGCTACAGATCTTCTACCCAAGTCTAGCTAAAGATGAGGATTTCATCCAAATATACGACCATAAAAGAGTTTGTGAACAATTACAAGATATCATCCATCATCCTCGTGAATGTCGTTGGAGCATTAGTTAAGGGAAAAGGCATGATCGACCACTCAAAAAGGCCTTCATTAGATTTAAAGATCATCTTCCATACATCAATTTGTTCTAACTGAACCCGGTGGTAGCCTGACTTTAGATCAATCTTACTAAATAACTTGGAACCCTTAAGTTGATCAAGAAGATTATAAATCCATGGGTTTGAGTATTGGTTCTTGATAATGATTTTATTTAGGGCTCTATAATCAATACAGAGTCTACATGTGTCATCCTTCTTTTGTACCAACACAATTGGGATCCTACAAGGCGAGGATCTTGTTCAAATGTGGCCCATGAGATGAACTTGTGAATTTAACGCTTTATTTCCTCATTCTACAGAAGGAAGCATCTATCTAATCGACCATTGGGTGAGGGAGCATCAAGTATCAAGTCAATGGGATGCTTGACTTGACAGTGCAGAGGCACCCCTATAGGTGAGGCAGAGATGTCTCTATATTCATCTACAACCTTGTCCACCTACTTATACTATGTAGAGAGATCCTGTGTTGAAGTTGTGGTGGTCGTGGTGACATTTCGCTCACCTTCGGATCGAACCATGAAGAGGACAAACTTTTCAGTCTGAGAGATTACCGTTCACACTATTTTGTTGAGATCAATGATATTGCAATAGTCAGAACTACCTCTGGTACCTTACAGGGCAGACCTCCCAAAGTAACAATGGAACTACAGGGTTGGGACTCATAAACTACATGAAGTTTCCACATATGGGGTTGTCCTAAAAGAACATCACAAAATTTGAGTGGGAAAACATCACATGATACCTCATCTTTGCAGGGATTGATGCCATAGGACAACTGACACTGTTGGTTAACACGGAGGTATCATCCCTAGTTCAACCAACCGATGGTGTATGGTTAGGGGTGTGGTGTTGTTGGCAGCTTCAATCTCTTGATGACCTAGGTTAAGATTAGTTTCTTTTGGATCTCCTTATCAACAATGAAATGTAGTGGGGTCCCCTTCACTCACATATGTGAATAGAAGAGGCACTCCCTGTTCTTAATCCTCTTTGAATCCTCTGGTTGGATGTTTGCAGTGAATGTTTGCAGTTGCAATGGTAGCTATAAGTTCTACATTGATGATCTTCTTTCCCTTGTTGTGTTCTAAATCAAAGTCTGAGTCATGGTTCGACTCTTTTTCATTAAGTTCAACCCAACAATGAATGTTTTGAGCAACATTCATAAATGTTGTGCCAAGGGATTTTGTGGAACTAACAACACTTTCCAGTGTCCTTCTTTGACTTCACATTACTCTTCTTTGCTTGCAACTTACATTGGTTGTCTTGATATTGGCTCTCCCTGATTTATCCCTTGTTTTATGAGTTAGGGATGCTTTTACCATACTTTTGTTGTGGCATAATTTCATAACCAAATTCCCGCTTATTTTGTTGCTTAAATTTCTGCTCGATTTTGATAGCATATCAATAGGAAACTCCCAGTGAGGAGATGTACAAGAAATACATCTTTTCTTGGATGTATCTGTTTATTCCACTATGTTACTTCAAAACTAGGTTTCGATTGAAGTATTTGATACCCATATTTGAGTGCAAGGTATGGCAGATGTTGGTGTACTCTAGCACTATCTAGTCTCTCTCCTGACGTAGAGTCATCGATCTCATGTACTCGCCATCATAGCTTCCAACGGGTTATAATTCCTCCTTGAGTGCATCAACAAAGGCCACTTAAGTCTGTTATGTCTGGAATGTTATAGACTCATCTTCATTATGTCTCTCCCAATAACTTTCCCACCAATCTTTGACATGGGAAAGGGATTTAAGGAGCGCAAAAATGATCTTTCAGTGTCAGATTTTTTTTGAATAGGGTAATAACCCTTTAACAAATCTAATTGTTTCTCCAAACCATATGCATCTATTTTTCCTTCAAATAAATGGATGTCAAAGTTAACTTGTACCTTGAAGCTGCCTCCCCCGTTGTCGACAATCGTTGAAGGATCTGGGCGAAGTTGTCCATCATATTGTTCCTCTATCGCGGGAGGGATTCCTTGAACAACATCTTGATAGGATATCTTGCTCCATCATCTGGATTTTCCCCTATGATGGGAGGCCTCTTGGGCTGGGAAGAGCGGTCGTCTCCTAGTGAAACTAGCTCAAGACCCAACTCTCTATACCCCAACCTTGTTGGGAACATGCACTAAGAAAAAAACAAGGACTAGATTGCTCTGATACCACTGATCTATATTGAATAGGTAATGAAACGAAACACACATAGGAATATAGAAAATAGCATAGTAATACAGTGGAAACCCAACTTCTATTAATGAATAAAATAGCGAAATACTATATAACACACACTGGCTAGAATTGTGGTAGCTTATTTTTGAAGAGAGAGAGAGAGATGTTGGCTATACTCATTCACAAAAAGATTATAAAAGAGGCTTAAAGGATGGAATTTTAACATAAATAAAGAACCCTATAGGTCCAAAAACCTAAACCTTTGAGGTGAAGAGACAAAAAGGTGTTTTTTGGGGCCGAGGTGATTAATTTCTAGATCAACTCCCCGAGGGCACAACTTTCGTATATAATCTATGTTTGGTGCACACAATAGCACATTGGAAAGCTTTAACTAAGAACTACTATATTACAACATGGCCTGGATGTGTCATGGACAAACCTCAGCTCATAAATTTCCCCGGAAACATCGTTTAGGGCCTCAAAACAACCCCAAAAGTTTAGGACCCAGAAAATTATAAAAAATCATAAGAAAACTTTCAAGATGGAGAACCATATTGAGTCAGTGGAATAGGTGGGTAGCCACCAATATCCACCTAGATAAATAACAAGTCGGATCCCATTGCTATATTCATAAGTGATGAATCTTTAAACCCCCTATTCTTCCTATTATCATTCTCCATATCAACTTGGCTTCCATTGCCATATTCATAAGGGATGAATCTTTAACCCTAGACCTATTTTGTCTTTGGGAGCTCTCACAACCTTCTAATTCATCATATGATACATTTTTGAATTGGGCTTACCCCACTTCCACAAGGATTTTCTTATATATTGACCAATTTGTTGCATGATGCTAGTCGAGGCCAACATAGAAGGATATTGAAAAATAGGGACAACTGAAAGAACCGATTTGATGAGAAACAACCTTCTCACAAGGTTTAATGATTGAGATCCCCATTGGTTAAATTTTATTTTGATTTTATCAATGATGCTCATTCAATAATGAGAAGAAAGATTATTGAGAGAAATAGGGATTCCAAGATACTTGAAAGAAGACCAATTCTCTGCAAATGGAAATTGTAAAACTCTAGAAATAGATTGCATTACTTGATTGTTAGTGGTTTGTCCTAAAATTTGACATTTATGGTGACTGATTTTTCCCTCAAAAACATTTGTAAAGGTCTTGAGCATCAGATTGAACCTAAACACAATTATAGTGGAAGTTTCTCTAAGAATAAGGGTGTCGTTTACAAACCAAGAGTGGTTTAAGCTCTTAATTCCCCGAACAATATTGATACTTGGAAGATCTCCACTACTGTACTCTGCCTCGATCTTTCTGATCAAAGAATAAACCATTATAATGTATAATAGTGGAGACAATGGATAGCCTTGCCTCAAACACATACTCCATTGAAATAAAGAGGTGGGCCTCCCATTTACCAAGGGGAACATCCATGGAATGATGGTGCAAGATGATATCCACTAGATGAATGAAGGGTTGAAACCAACGTTAGCCATCACTTAAAATAGAAAGGAATGCCTTACACGGTCAAAGGTGTTCGGCATGTATATCTTTATAATAATGCATTTCTCCTTGTTTTCTTTAGTAGATTGAATGGCCTCTTTCATGAACACAATATTGTCAACAATTTTCTTGCCCTGCATAAACCCCCTTGATTTTTAGAGATTAGTTTGGGCATAATATTTCTTAACCTGGACTCTATAATATTTGTCATGATTTTATATGATGAGTTGCAAAGATATATTGGTCGAAACTAAGAAAAAGGAGGAAGGATTTTCTTCCTTCGAGATTAAGGCTAAGAATGAATAGTTGGTGTTGCCCCCTAGTTTGCAATACCTTTGAGCATAATGAAGCATTCACTTAAGATATAATTTGACGAGGTTCCAAAAATATCTATATAAAGGTGTTGAGAATACATCAGGCCCCGATACATTATCCGATACCAAACTCCATATAACATTTGATATTTCTTCTTCCTCTATTGGATTTTTTAATTCTCCATTCTCCTCATCTGAGGAAACCATGTGAATATTCTCCAACATAGTCATCGAGGCCTCAGGGTCCATGTGCGCATTGGAAGCTGCCTATAACCTAAAAATCAAAGATTTTAGTACCATTGTCTAAAGTTGTCTCCTTGACAATATTTTTTGTGACCCATGCCTTTGTTTGCTTGTGAAGAAAGGTTGTATTTATTTTCCCAACCTCAAGCCATAGAATTTAGTATTAAATCCTCTAAGTCACCTCCTCAATTCGAATGTCTCTTTGCAACTTTTGCTAGATCACAATCTCTACTTCTAGAATCCTTAATATTATGTCTTCATGTTTCATTTTCATCTAGATCTCGTCAAAATAAGATCTAAGCAGTTCTTTTTGTACCAATGGAGAAGAGTAAGAGGACCTTGCGCACTCTTTGAGAGCTTCTTTGACTAACTTTAATTTTTTTCTCCCATATGTATATTGGGGTACCAAGAATCCAAGTTCTCCATGCAACACATACTTGGCCCACCACTTCCTGATTTTTTAGCCATAGAGGTTATAAATGGAAAGCCGATGGACCATAATCAGGAGAGTCCTAAAGGTGTAGAACTATTTCCTTGTGATCAATTATAGTTGAAGGGAGAATCCTTGATTTGAGAGTGAAGTCTCATAAGAGAAGTTGATTGTGGACCAAAAATTTGTCTAGCTTGGTTGTAATATGCCTTGGACCAATCCTTTTGTTAGTCCATGTGTATTTGCCTTTGATTTGACTTAATATATATAAAGTTCCATTAGATATCAATTCCTCCATATTTCCCCTTAATGGGTCTCTAATGATGTTCCCTAAACTTTTCTCATTATCGGAGAGAACCACATTATAGTCCCTTGCAATTATGTTATAGATGACATTATATGTATCCATTAGAGATATTAGAGATCTCCAACAACTTTGTTTTTCCATGTATACACCCATCTGACCGCGATTTTGTAAGTCATGATGGAAAGCCTTGCAACAATGGCGTAGAGGCCACTTTTCTTGATTTTCTTATACACTTCTAGGTATTAATCGACTAGTGGAAAATATTCTTGGGAGAACATCCCGTATATTTCTTCTGAGGTTGGGAATTTATGTAAACCATTGTGATGATTGGTATATGTTAATAACAATTTGCTTGGACTCTTTCCTTGCAAAATGTTCTCAACGGGTCACTTTTCTCTCCTCATGTGTGCTCTGGACATTTTACACGAATAAGGACCTGTATAATTCAAAATGCAATAAGGGATATGTAATTAGACTTGAAATCATTGTAAATATACAAAATGTTAGAAGCAGGGATTCAAAACTCTGTTATGATACTTTTCACAGAGCTCTTTAACATACATTATCTCGAGAAATGATTGTTTTAGTGCTTGAATTAAGTTAAGAGTACCTACCCATAAAGATTCTACCATCAAGCTTCTACACTGTAATAAATGAATTGAGATTTGAAAGTTTGTCGAAAAGGTGAGCCTGATAGGCTTATAGCCTTCAGGTTTCGATAAACTCATGAGAAAACATTAAAGTGACATTTGACAGTAAAAACCCATAGGGATATTCCCAACAAGCTTGCGACTTTCAGGTCGTGGAGAAAACATAAGGCGGTGTAATGACTTTCCAATTGTGAAAACTTGACAAAAAAATCTCGAAAGGATTGTAGCTCTTGGGTTTCATTTTTTTTTTGTTATAGCATAAACTTAACATTTTGAATAGGAATTTCTGAGTAGGATAAACCCAAAATGCTTGTGAACTAGGAAGAGCTACTTTAACCAGTATGTGTGTGAGCGTTGATTTGAGTTGGGCATATCCAAAGTTGAAGAAATATTAATTAATAATGGGATGAATAAGGATTCAAATCTCTTTCTTATTCATGAAATAAATAAACATTTTAGAACTGAGCATGTGAAAGAGGTATTCATAAGATAAGAGGAGAAAAAAACGATCTCCTATGTAAGACTGAAGATTTCCCAAACCTGAGGAACTACTCTCTATCCTTAATAACTTAGGTAGAATTTTAGTAGGGGGGGAATTTAATTGCCCCGAAACAGGAAAATTCAATGGGAGTTGTTGCAGGCACAACAGGTCCTTAATAAAAGTGCCAAACTAGGCCATTTAATGAAATACCTATGATGTCGGTATAAATCAACTCCTGCCATTGTATGCAGGGTTGTAGTGATATATGAGCATTGTGGGGGCACTTAACTAAATACCAAATCCTTATGGATATGGGTCCTTAACCAAAATTCCAAATGAAGGCATTCATTAACCCGCATTATCGGTCAAAATTCAACCCATGGACTTATATGTGGAGTTGTAATGATGCATGGGCATTATAGGGTGATTAAACTCAAGACCAACTACCCATGGAATCTAGATATGGGTCCTGTTATCCCCATTTTTTGGATAACTAAGGAGATCATGTCTTGAGGACCTCAGGTTGCAGATATGGAGTGTCGAGAGACTACATGACCAACAATATTCTTTTGCACAAATGGAGACCCCCTCACCACCACAGATAGTCACGGATTTCTAGATGGAATCCACCACATTAGCTGGCTTCCAGAAGGCAGTGGGCCTTGCTCCATGAGGTACAAGTCAATGTTATGGTGAGCATCATTTCAATATTTAATCCATTTGAGTATGTTGTATCTTAGATCTCTCTAGATTTCATGATATGTGATCGAGCATTATGTCTTTTGCCCTGCTTCACCTTGGTGGTTGAAATTGTGCCCTAGTAAGTGGTCTTCCTTGGGGATGGGTTTGCTACTATGAAATCCCTTGAAGAGACATCATACCGTTCCTGACCATACTTACCACTTTTCATCACTATTTCCCCCCATTTCCTTATCTCTTGGGATTTTAGGGTGTATTGACACAAGAAGGGGTTGTCCCTCATTCTATGGGAAGAACAAGATGAATGCCTAGAGGGGTTTATGTTGGATAAAAGATAAAATCCTATGTATGAAACTTCTATATGCTTCACTCAAGGATCTACAAAGAAATCAATGAAACATTTAGTTTTGAGTAAAGGGGGACCCACAATGAAATATGATTAAAAATGCTTAAAATGTTAGTTGAAGGATAGGAGGTCTCATCACGATCCAGCCTATTATGTCCATGAATATATAGTGGTATTACATTACCATCATATGGTCACCAAGCCAGGGTAATGGCTCTCAGTTGCATGGCTAAGAGAAAGGGGGCCTCATCACGAGTCATCCTTCTCACTTCAACTAGGTGTTTATGGGTGACATTGTCATTATCTGGAAACCATGCCAGGGTAGTGGCCTTCAAAATTTCCTTAAAATTATGACAGAATGGAAAATAATGGGCTTGGAAAAAGTGTATTGCAGACGAAGGTACCACACACCCTCTACAAAGGCACCCATGAATGAGACACTACGACCTCTTGTATGTCATGAGTCCTATTCCCATTGAGTATTGACCCCAACCACCTCACCCATTTTACATGGCTTAGAGAGGGATCTCTTGAAAAATTTCCTTAACCTAGGGCAAGATCGACCCAATAGGACACCTCGTCAACCCTCCCATATTCAAGCTTGACAAGTCACATAGTGTCTTTCAGAAATTAATTGTTTGATATAGTTATCTTTGATGCACATGCTTAGGTGGCTCATTTATTGATTGTATTCACTTATCATGATGTTATGACTTGATATTCTTGTAGGGTGTGCTTGTTTGTCTTTGCAGGACCTAGCTGGTGGACAATTTTGGAAGAACAAGCCTAGCTTGGGATTCCATAGGGCTTGGGGCCCACAGGTGGATGCCAAGGGCCCGCATGCCGGAAGAGGAAGATCAAATTTGAAAGGCCTTGAAGATGACTTGGACGATGTATCCTAGTCCCCACATGCCAAAAAAATTTCCTAGGAGAGGTAAACAGTCTCCTTTTTTAGCATGACGTCACCTAGGGGGTTGGGACTTGGAGGTTTTGAAGGGGCTTGAGCCTTCATCATGAAGGAAGTTGTTGGATGCTTGATAAATGGCTTTGGGGAGCCTCTCTACTCTTCTCCATCACCAACGACCTCCTCCAAATGCCAAAACGTCCCCTAAAGGGGTGGCGTCCTACTAAAATTAGGGTTTTTCTTATGTGCAAAAGTGAAATTTTAATGAATTGTTTAATATTACTTTGTTAAGGGGGAAATATTAGGGTTTTTGACCCCTAGTCTTGTGGCTTACGCCTAAATATGTGGACTGGTCACCTTGGTGACATTTTGTATAAATAAGAGATCATAAGATCTGATTATAACATAACTCTCCCTCTTGTGAGAAGTATTGGTCTGAAATTTTCTCTACCTTTGGAAAATTGGGCTCTCTGGGCTCTTGTTTATGTTTATCTCTTTATGTTATGGTTAATGGAAGTGATGCATTAGCCTTGGAAGGCTTATCTCTGCTATTGTGGTGGATTATCTTTTCATTTTTCTTTGAATTGGTATGGTATTTACTTTCATGCTATCATTTGTTTCAATTCAAGGTTATTGTGCTAGGAGCTAGGTGGCAAGTATAAGGGCATACACCCCCACCATAGTCTTTGTCATTTTATGTGTCATGTTATTGGTTAAATAAGGGTTTGCTAAGAGAAGTATAAGGGCATACACCCTCTTAGCTTAAAACTTATCTAGGGAAATTTGCTTAAGGGAGTAAAAGGGTTACACCCCCAAAGAGGTAGCTTCTCTAATATATTTCTTTGCATGAACCCATTAAGCCAATTGTTAAGAGCACTAGTCATTTATTATTGCATTGGAGATACAAAATTGTTGCCTTGGGAAACACGATTTTTGCGGATAATAAGTCTATCTCTTTTGGAAAGTTTTCCTTGAGCCTTTGGTTCTCTTGCCTCATTGAGGCATCCTCTTTCTACCAATACTTTTCTTTTTGTACTAACTTATTTCCTACAACCATAAGGCTGCAGAAAACTATAACCCTAGATCACTAATATCTCACAAACTAACCCTAAGTGTTAGCACTGAAAGTCACACTTTGATTGCTAAAGTGTAAGATCAACACCCATCAGAATATAAAAGATAATTTTGGTTTTGAATAGGAGGATCAACAAGATGGATAAATAAAGGGAGAGGGCTGCAAACTGCAGATCAGTAGGCTACACCAATGGGCAATGGAGTCACAAACATCCTACTCATCGAAGGCACAAAAGCTGCTCAACAGAAAACAAGATTATATGCTAATAAGTGGAAGAATGAAGAAGGAAAACATAAGGTAGAATGTTAACTAAACATATATCCTCTCAATTTAATGAATCAATAAATACTTGAATATAAACAATGACTGATGGGCAAAATACAGTAGATCCTTTGCTGCTTAAGGATCCATAAATCTTTGGCAGCCTTTGATCCTCAAATCTGCAATATATTCAAATAAGAAGAAATATAAACAAAGGGGTTACAATCTTAAATCAGAGCTCTCACAAGTCTCCAATAGCAGTAATGCTTACAATCATAAAATTCCCACAGACTTACAAATGAACATAAACAAGAAAATTGCCTGCTCCTACTCTCTCTAGCCTCTCTTGGCTCATGAATCCCCCTTCTGCAAGAGATCTCTCCTTCCTTAAATATAAAATAACATCCAAATAACCTTAGGAGTTCGAATCCCATATCCTCCATTGGATTCTAATACTTGGAGATAGGTGGCAACAATCAAAGAGACAAAAATCCAACAAACTGCTAATTTTCAGGAATTTGTTGGAAGTCATTAATAAATTGTTTCCACCTCATTACATGAGGCCTTTGATGGAGATAAAACTTAGGTACATGTGTCCCTTGACATCTAACTGATCCTTGAGAAGCCATTCGAATCCTCCTTGACATGTGGCAACCTCCCAACAAGGCGAATATGAAAACCGTGACTACTACAGGAAATTCGGTAGCGTCGTTGTAAAACAGTTATGCAGATTCGGTAGCATCACTTATATGTCTAATATATCTCAAACCATAACACATTTTGAAAAACTAAGATATGTTTTTGTTATTTGAAATGTTATGAACAAAAACCTCCTCCAGTTTTCAAAAATACTTTCTCATTTGTTCATAATCCAAGTTTTAGGTTAGTCACTCAAAACTGGCAAAAGCGTCCTTGCAAAATAACTCTGCACAATTTGGTCTCTATCAAAATTTTGGTAGTGCTTGCTTGTGTCTCCTATCAAAATTTCAGTAGCGCCCGCCTATGTATCCTATCAAACTTTCGGTAGCGCTCGCCTATATAATTCACTCTTCTGTTGAAAATTCGGCAGCGCCATCATAATTCGCAGCACCTTCACTTGAACGTTGACGGAATGGGTAGCAACCTCGAGTATTAGCAGTGCCATTAGTATTGGGAGATTTGGCAACGTTTTAGATAGTAAAATGGCAGACCATGCTATATAGACAATTCCTCAGCGCCATGGTGCTATGGAATGTTTGTGCTCTTATGTATGATGAGACTAACCAAGAACCTTGAGTTGATAGGTTAGAAGCCTGTATATGCATGTAGAGATTATTTAGTTGCTTATGGAGAGGCAAGCCTCTTCTGGCTGCAAATTCTTGTGCTAACATAGGCTCCATGGGGGATAGAGTCCTCCTTGTGAGGCTCGAATAACTCTTGTAGTTTCATTGCCTTATCCTAGGGCTGCTCCCAACCGTTAACCTCTGCAATCTGCTTTGATCTGTGACCTTCAACTAAAACTAAATGCAATTGAAAACTAAAACTAACAAAACTGATGAAAACGATGTTTGTCCAACAAGATTTGAAGTGTGCTTCCTTAAGAAGTAAAGATAATTCCTACTTAAAGGCACATCAAAGAAACATTTGTCAATACACTTTCCATTGAAGAAATCAATGAGCCTAGGCCCACTTTCTACTTGCAGACATGCTACAAATGGATCCTGAAAAACATCATCAATACTTGCCCCTGCGACATTGCTTTGCGTAAAAAGGAAAAGTATTGCGTTAGGTCCTTCCTCCACTGTTCTTGGTTGTTGCATGGATTGTTTATTTTTTGATTCATCCTTAATTCATATGGCCTTGGTCCACTCCTGGTCATGAGGTGTATTAGGAAAAAGGCTTAGTGATGCTTGTCTTTCTTTAATTTCAACCTCTCTCATCTGATCACATGGCATTTGATCATGGTTGCTTGATGAAACTGAGCTTGTGTCTTCAAGAGGAATAGGGGGTTTATAGGGCTGTTCATCACAATCAGAAGTGTCTGGGAAACTACATTCTTTTGTCTTATCTTCTGATTGTGATGGATATTCATCATAGCTTGGCTTATGGTCTCAATTTCTTAGTTTCTCACCTTCTAAACTTAGATTATCATCGTTTTCTTCTTTTTCAGCAACAAAAATATGACATGAGGGTTGAAACAAGCTATTGTTTCTTTGATGGGAAGGGTACTTCTCTGATATAAGGTCTTCAACAGACTGTTCATGGAAATAATATTCATAATCATCATACAAAGGTGAATCAATAACCACTTGACTATTAATGGCTGAGGGGATTAGTACAATAGCTGGGACAACTGGTTGTTTAGAGAAAACATCCTCATAGTCATCAAAACTTGGAAAATCATGGCACATTGGTTCATTAACAATAGGAGGGATTACAACAACAACTGGTAAGCTATGAATTCAGTCATGACAAGCTGCAACACTATTCTCATGATGAAATAACTTTGAATCTAAGATGACCTCTTGACTTAAAGAATCGAGAAAAGGAGGAGATAGACAAATGATGGATTGTCCATATTGATCTTTCTCTTGGGGACCTAGATTTTGACATGAATGATGCATTTGTTCTTCAAATTTAGGAAAAGCATTATGAAACTCATCATCTAATCCCTGCTCTGTGCAATCATCCCCTTCATCATCACTTCTAGAGGAATCACTTGTTGAATCTTGAATATATGATGCATAGCCCTCACAACAATTCTCAAAAAGTCTTTCAGCTGGATAAGTTATCTTGCAATGAGAATAAAAAACATCATGAAAGTTTTTCAAAGAGGAAATATTAGAAGCAGGGACTGTTCTATATCATTGCCTCACATATCCTTCCAATGAATACACGAACATTTTCATCAATATATCTTCATGATGGATGTCAAGCTGCTGCATCAAAGCATGAAATTCATGAAAATTCTCAAAAGGGTTGTCATCCTCACCTTCATAAAATCTGGGCAGTAGATCTTGCCATTCATCAATTTGAGGCATAGGATATGGATAACCATCTATGGCTGAGAAATTGAGTGGGGCAAACCTCATGGCCAGGACAACCTTCATAGCCATTTAATTTGTCTCATCCCCAGTGGAGTAACCAACATATTCTGAACAATGGAGTCACCATGGTGAATGTGCAGTCTTGAAGGTGTCCAAATTCAGTCACCATCTAAAGTTGGAGCTATGCAGTGTCACTCTTCCCAGGGAGCTTTTCAGTCTGCTCAAATCCGTCCCTGGCAACGGCGCTAAAAATGTTAGCACTCAAAGTCACACTTTGACTGCTAAAGTGTAAGCTCAAAACCCATCAAAATGTAAAAGATAATTTTGGTTTTGAATAGGTGGATTAACAAGATGGAGAAAGAAAGGGAGAGGGTTGCAAACTATAGATCAGTAGGCTACACCAATGGGCAATGGAGTCACAAATATCCTACTCATCGAAGGCACAAAAGATGCTCAATAGAAAACAAGATTATATGCTGATAAGTGGAAGAATGAAGAAGGAAAACATAAGGTAGAATGTTCACTAAACAAGATCCTCTCAATTTAATGAATCAACAAATACCTGAATATAAACAATGACTGATGGGCAAAATACAGTAGATCCTCTGCTGCTTAGGGATCCATAAATCATTGGCATCCTTTGATCCTCAAATCTGCAATATATTCAAATAAGAAGAAATATAAACAAAAGGGTTACAATCTGAAATCACAGCTCTCATGAGTCTCCAATAGCAGTAATTCTTACAATCATAAAATGCCCACAGGCTTACAAATGAACACACACAAGAAAATTGTCTGCTCCTACTCTCTCTAGCCTCTCTTGGCTCATGAATCCCCGTTCTCCAAGAGATCTTTCCTTCCTTAAATATAAAATAGCATCCAAATAACCTTAGGATTCCGAATCCCATCTCCTCCATTGTATTCTAAGCCTTGGAGATAGGTGGCAACAATCAAAGAGACAAAAATCCAACAAACTTCTAATTTTCAAGAATTTGTTGGAAGTCATTAATAAATTGTTTCCACCTCATTCCATGAGAGGCTTTTGATGGAGCTAAGACTTAGGTGTAGGTGTCCCTTGACATCTAACTGATCCTTAAGAATCCATTCGAATCCTCCTTGACAGGTGGCAACCTCCCAACAAGGCGAATATCAAAACCGTGGCCGCTGTAAATTAGTTGTGTACATTCTGTAGCACAACTTCTATGTCTAATATGTCTCAAACCATAACACATTTTGAAAAACCGAGAGAGGTTTTTGTTATTTGGAATGTTATGAACAAAAACCTCCTCCAGTTTTCAAAAATACCTTCTCATTTGTTCATAATCCAAGTTTTAAGTTAGTCACTCAAAATTGGCAGAAGCTTCCTTGCAAAATAACTCTGCACAATTTGGTCTCTGTCAAAATTTCGGTAGCGCCCGCCTGTGTCTCCTGTAAAAATTTCGGTGGCGCCCGCCTGTGTCTCCTGTCAAAATTTCGATAGCACTCGCCTGTGTATCCTGTCAAACTTTCAATAGTTCCCGGCTATATAATTCACTCTTCTGTTGAAAATTCAACCGCAACATCATAATTCGTAGCACCTTCACTTGAACGTTGACAGAATGGGTAGCAACCTAGATGTTGAAATAATGTAACTGCGAAGAGAATTCTTATTATTGTTGTTATTTTATTATTAGGATTAATCCCCATTATGGATTAATCATGTCGGTAATTGTATTAGGACCAAATCCCCTTTTGCGGATTGGTCATCGGACAATTGTAATAGGCAGAATAAGAAGTCGGCCCCAATAGTTATTATTGAAGACCCATAATTAATTAAAGGTGGGTTTACCCACCCAGAGTGGGAGGTCGACCCTGCCAGTGAAACCCTTTCACACGTGCCAGTCCTGTATATATAGGAGGCTAGCGCCTCACTTTAAACACACAACTCACTTGCTCATTCTCTTATGAGGCAAGCTGCAATTACCAGTTGGAGAGAGGGAGAAGAGTGGCGCGTCTCTTGGGGAGGAATATCTGTATTGGTTTGAGTTATCTCTTGAACATTGTATAATAAATTTATGATAAGGAAGTTTTTGCTGGGTTTTCTTCCCCTAGAGGGTTTCCCAGGATAAATGTTGTGTCTCTTGTGAATGTGTATTTCTCAGTGATCTTGTTCTTATGATGCTCTTATCTATTGAAATGCAAAGAACTATAATAATGGCATAAACATTAACACTAGAGTATTAGCATCACCATTAGTCTTAGGAGATTTGGCAATGTTTTAGGTAGTAAAATGGCAGACCATGCTATATAGACAATTCCTCAACGCCATGGCGCTATGGAATATTTGTGCTCTTATGTATGATGAGACTAATCAAGAACCTTGAGTTGATAGGTTAGAAGCATGTATATGCATGTAGAGGTTATTTAGTTTCTTATGGAGAGGCAAGCCTCTTCTGGCTACAAAATATTGTGCTAACACTAAGAATCTCCCTAAAATTTGCTCACCTAATCTACTAACTAGGGAGCAACTTCTAGACTAGTTGTTGGCATATTTTGATGGTTTGATTTGTTGATACAACTGACTGAAAGATACATCCACAAGGCTTCAACTTTATACAGAAAATACATGTTATAACAATCATCTTTTCTTGCCTCTTATGTTCCGTTTCTAGCTCATATTTATTTGTTAATCTTGATGTTGATTTGTTTAACTAAAATTAGATCTTTATATGTTGATTTAGATATTGTTTTATTGTTGTCATAGTTGTTGCATTAATAGGGACATCAAGCCTAACTTGCTGATCCTACTAACACCATGCATTTCAAGTGGGCTTTTCTTGTGTCTCGGGTAGGTACAAACATCTGAATAAGTACTACATATTTGAGACAACATTTCTTGGCTTTACAAGGCATATTTTTTTCCATTTCACTCCACTTAGACTTGAATTTTAGGGGTTTTAATTTCATCTCCATCCATCTCCATCTCATTCACCTAGGCTCACCAAGATCACCTCCCTAGAGTGACCTAGTCACGTGACCTAGTCACCCTTGAAGTGTAGGATCTAGATCAAGGTGACATTGGGTGTAGTGTTCCTTAGTTGTAGATCAAGGTGACATTGGGTGTAGTGTTCCTTAGTTGTAGCACTCACTTTCGTTGTTGGGTCAGGCTTCTCCCAACCTACAACTTGTGCTATAACATTTTGGCACCATTGTTGGGGAGGATTTTGAATCCTTTTTCAGAACCCTAATGACAATTTGGCAAGCTATCCAAAATCCTTCCCCTTAGCTTTCCTGGTGACTCCAACCAAGGGATGTTCCCTTTCCACTTTTCTTGATGAGATCATTTCGAAACTCATTTGGGGATTCCACCTTCCCATAACCCTTCCTTTCCCAAACCTTTTCCCCCTGGGAGGTTCAAGCCTTCTAAAGTCTACCAAAGAAGGCCTCCTCTCAAACCTCCCATTGTTAAAACCCTTTTCCATAATACCCTTCTTCTTGCTCCGATGGCTCTCCCTTGGCCAAATTACCTCTACAAACCCGTTAACATGGTCAATATCCAATGTTACCCTAACACAATTCCAAAGGAAGTCAACAAGTGGTTTCCAAAGTTCCCAGGAAACAATGTGATAACCGTTGAAGATCATCTTTATGTCATGGGCCAGGACATGGACAATGCAGGTATTGAGCATGAAGATGTATCCATGAAGTTATTTGCCTCATCTTTGACTGAAGAAGTTGTTGATTAGTTCAGAGGACTCCCTGACAACCATATCACATATTATGATGCTTTCTCCAACTCTTTCAAGAATAGATGGTCAACAAAGGCATATGGTGGGACACTTGGGGCTTAGTTTAATCAGATAAATAAAAAGGAGAATGAGATGGTAAAGGAATTCAATTCCAGGTTTGATAGGTTGTACAATCAAATTCCAACACATTTTCATCCTACAACATCATCAGTTCATCTCCTTTACATGAATGATTTTGTAGGGCAGTTTCAATTTATTCTCAAAGACAAGAAGCCCATGTCATTGATGATAGCCAAAGAATATAGTGTCGATATTGAAGAAAACCTCCTTTATTCAAAATTGGAACATTTTCGCTACCCTCGTGTCAGAGCAGAATCAAAGACTAAGGTTTCCAACAACAATACTTCTGATCTGATTGCTCTCTTAACTCAAAAGATAGAGTAGATGAATACTTAGTTTGTTCAGGTGCAGATTCAACTTATGAGTCGTATGACTAAAGTGGAAATAAATCAATTTTCTCCCATAACTCAGTTTTCGAGACAACATAGAGATGCCACCACTTGGAAACCAAGACCTCAACAAGAGGCAAAGGCCCCAGATACTTTGAAACATGTTGGGAAAGTTGATATAGAAGCTTGGTTCTCCGCATGCCAAGAACCCCACAGGGAAGATGAATGCCCCGGACGAGACGAAGATTCTCCTGACGATATGAACTTCATTGATATGATTTTCAATTTCGAAGAGGAACAAATTACCCAAGAGTAGATCAATGAATCCAGAAGAAGAGGAGAAAGAGAGGGGAGACTCTGAGCCTTGAATAAATTGATAGATGATCCGAAGAAGGAATTAAGGAGGAAGGAGGAGGGAAATTCTGACCTATGCTAGAAGAAATAAAGCTTCAACCCCTCCGTCATAGCCTAATACTCCAATTCCATCGATAGAGAAGGTGGCTCCACCACCTCCACCATCGTTATGTGAGTTGCTTCCTAAACCAACTCCTATAGATGATATTCAATTAAATATAGATGTTGCAAGCATGTTTGGAAAATTGAATATGACAATCCCAGTGACAGAGATGTGTAAGATCCTTTTGAAAGTCTTGCAGGTGCCAACCGAGAGGGAAGGTCATCACATCATCTTAAACACTATGTATCTTGATTGGCTAAGGGACAAGAACCCTCCTTTCTATTTATCATTAGGCATGAATGGCCTCCACTTGAACAACTGTATGCTTGATACAGGGGCCTCATCAAATTTCATATCATTGAAGGCTATGAAACAACTTGGTTTGAAGACAACCTGACCTTATGGCAACGTGTGTGGTATTGATTCCAAAAAGGTCAAGGTTCTCGGGGTATGTGAGGACATTGAGGTATTCATGATTGATTTTCCACATATCGACATTCTCATGGACATAGTAGTGATCGACATTCCAGATGCTTGGGGGATGCTCTTATCTAAGAGCTAGTCTAATGCTCTTGGGAGTTTACTTAGCATGGATCTCACAGATGCACACATTCCCATAGGATATGGCACTTTCCAGATACTATACAATTGATAGAAGGCTGACAGACACATGATGAATCCTGATGGTCCTGATTATGTCAACGAATGTGATTATGATGTGCTTCCACAGACCATTGAGTATGATCCATATGAGCTACCCTTTATGCATGAAGATTCCACAGATACACTTCTTCTATGGATAGATCAATACAAAGAGAAACTTGTGAAATACCATGGGAAGGAGCCAGGGTCTATCCAGATTTTGAATAAAGGAGATGAGAAACATGAAGAAATCATTAAAGAGATAGTCCACACATAGCCTCCATACGATGAGAATACACCTTGCATCGATTTCAATGAAGGAAGTCTTATGCTCATGTCAGACAAAACAAAGGGCAAGCCCATATATGACCAAAAAGAAGTCCGATAAAGAAAGGTACTATATAGTAGCATTAGATGGTAGGAAGATGCCACTACCAATAGATGGATCTCTTCTCCAACCATACATCTAGGTCATATGACTTCTTCAGGTCCCATGCCCCATGTAAGTAGGTAAGTCATCTTGTTTCCCCTGCATTTGCATCTTGATTGCTCATACTAGTTTAGATGCATTTCATTTTCATTTGGCTCTACTTGCATACTGATTTCATGCTTAGCTTAGATTTTTTTTTTTAAATGTCAAATTTTTTATTTTCTATTTAGTTTTCATTTCTCGATATATATATATATATATATATATA
>ML816010.1:132836-150130 GCA_009831015.1 Picea engelmannii | reverse complement strand
TATATATATATATATATATATATATATATGGATGAAGGGTGATAACACCACCCTAGATGCTTTGATCCCTTTGCTTGAGCTTTTAGCAGGCACAGGTCTACCAGGAGATGTTGCGATTCTCATGCATTCTATGACAAGCACATGTCCCCAAGTAGGACCCAGATGTTATCCCCATTTTGTGGATAACTAAGGAGATCATGTCTCCAGGCCCTTAGGTTGTAGATATGGAGTGTCGAGAGACTACATGACCAACAATATCCTTTTCCACAGATGGGGACCCCCTCACCACCACAAATGGTCGCAGATTTCCAGATGGCATCCACCACATTAGCTGTCTTTTGGAAGGTAGTGGACCTTGCTCCTAAGGTACAATTCAGTGTTATGGTGAGCATCATTTCAATATTTAAGCAATTTGAGTATGTTGTATCTTAGATTGCTGTAGATTTCATGATATATGTTTAGGCATTATGCATTTTTCCTTGCTTCACCTTGGTGGTTGAGATTGTTCCCTAGTAAGTGGTCTTCCTTGGGGTTGTGTTCGCTCCTAGGAACTCCCTTGAAGAGCCATCGTACCATTCTCGACCATGCTTACCACTTTTCATCACTATTTCCCCCCATTTCCTCATCTCTTGGGATTTTAGGGTGTACTGACCCAAGAAGGGGTTGTCCCTCATTCTATGGGAAGAAGGGGTTGAAGGCCCACAGGGATTGATGTTGGGTAAAAGATAAAAGCCTATGTATGAACCTTCTATATGCTTCGCCCATGGATCTCCCAAAAAAGCAATGAAACACTTATTTTTGAGTAAAGGGGGACCCACAATGAAATGTGATTAAAAATGCTTAAAAGGTTAGTTGAAGGATTGGAGGTCTCATCACGAGTCGACCTATCATTTCCATGAATATCTAGTGGTATGACATTACCATCATCTGGTCACCAAGCCAGGGTAATGGCTCTCGGTTAGATGGCTAAGAGAAATGGGGTCTCTTCATGAGCCAACCTTCTCACTTCCACTGGGCGTTTGTGTGTGACATTACCATTATCTGGACACCACGCCAGGGCAGTGGCCTTCAACCTTTCCTTAAAATTATGAAAGAATGGCAAATAATGGGCATGGAAAAATTTCATTGCGGACGAAGGTACCACACACCCTCTACAAAGGCACCCATGGATGAGACACTACGACCTCTTGTATGTCATGATCCCTATTCCCATTGAGTCTTGACACCAACCACCTCACCCACTTTACATGGCTTAGAGAGGGATCTCTTGGAAACTTTCCTTGACCTAGGGAAATATCTACCCAATAGGACACCTCGTCAACCCTCCCATATTCAAGCTTGACAAGTCACATATTGTCTTTGAACAATTAATTGTTTGATATAGTTATCTTTGATGCACATGCTTAGGTGGATCATTTATTGATTGGATTCACTTATCATGATGTTATGACTTGAGATCCTTGGAGTGTGTGCTTGTTTGTCTTTGCAGGACCTAGATGGTGGACGGTTTTGGAAGAACAAGCATAGCTTGGGCTTGCATGGGGCTTGGAGGACACAGGTGGATGCCAAGGGCTTGCATGCCTTATGCAGAGATTAAACTTGAAAGGCCTTGAATATGACTTGGACGATGGAGCCTAACGCTCACATGCCAAACATTTTTCCTAGGAGAGGCAAAACGTCTCATTTCTTAGTATGACGTCACCTAGATGGTTAGGGCTTGGTGGTGAGCGACATACATTGGCACTTGGAAGTTTTGAAGGGTCTTGAGCCTTCATCACGATGGAAGTTGTTGGATTCTTGACATATGGCTTTGGGAAGCCTCTCTACTCTTCTCCATCACCAATGACCTCCTCCAAATGCCAAAACGTCCCCTAAAGGGGTGACGTCCTACTAAAATTAGGGTTTTTCTTACGTGCAAAAGTGAAATTTTAATATATTGTTTAATATTGCTTTGTTAAGGGGGCGAGATTAGGGTTGTTGACCCCTAGTGTTGTTGTTTACCCCTAAATATGTGGACAAGTCACCTTGGTGACATTTTGTATAAATAAGAGATCATAAGATGTCATTATAACATAACTCTCCCTCTTGTGAGAAGTATTGGTCTAAAATTTTCGCTTCCATTGGAAAATTGGTCTCTCTTGGCTCTTGTTTATGGTTATCTCTTGATGTTATGGTTAATGGAAGTGATGCACTAGCCTTGGAAGGCTTATCTCTTGCTATTGTGGTGGATTATCTTGGAATTTTTCCTTGAATTGGTATGGTATTTACTTTCATGCTATCATTTGTTTCAAGCTAAGGTTATTGTGCTAGGAGTTAGGTGGGAAGTATAAGGGCATACACCCCCACCATAGTTTTTGTCATTTTATGCTTCATGTTATTGGTTAAATAAGGGTTTTCCAAGAGAAGTATAAGGGGATACACCCTCTTAGCTTAAACCCTTGATAAGGAAACTTTCCATGGGGAGTAAAAGGGTTTACACCCCCAAGGAGGTAACTTCTCTAAGATCCTTCTTTGCATGACCCCATTAACTCAATTGTTAAGAGCACTAGTAGTTTATTATTTCATTGGAGATAGAAAATTGTTGCCTTGGGAAATGCGATTTTTGCGGATAATAAGTCTATCTCTTTTGGAAAGTTTTCCTTGAGCCTTCGGTTCTCTTGCCTCATTGAGGCATCCTCTTTCTCCCAATACTTTACTTGTTGTACTAACTTGTTCCCTACAACCATAAGGCTACATAAAACTCTAACCCTAGATCACTAATATCTCACAAACTAACCCTCATCTATCATCCACAAGATGGCATCTATGATTTGTTCACTTCGACATTGAATGATTGCACCACCAGGGGTCACAAAGTGAGGTTCTTGTTCTTCCTCGGCCCTGTCTTCATCCCTGGTCTAGGATTGTTCACTCGAAGAACATGAGGGTTACACCCTGCATGCATTAAATAACATTGCTAGGCCAGATTTAAGCTTCACTTTTCTATTGTGGCCCCTTGTCATGGATTCGTTACCTATCCACGAATAGGTCTCTCTACGTATACACCATTAGCCTTGGGTTCTCATCATTATAAGAGTGGATCTGCTCTCCCTGTGTTGGTTACGCAACAAACCTTGGTGCTCCTATTTGAAGAGTGATAAAGAATACCAGTCGGGCCTCTTGGGTTTACTACTTGGAAGGTTGTACAATTGTTGACTATTTTGAGAACAAGCTCCCTCAGTTGGTCGTATGACAGTCGTGATGGTTGGTATATAGTCATTGGCTCGATTATAATAGTGGTAAACCCTACATCACCAGTTGCACTTTCAAAGAACACAGTTTCTCTCCTTATGTTGATAGCTCAGTATTGTTAAATCAAGGGCCTCTGCCCCGATTTGATTGGATGCGTGGGTATGCGTAATTGCCACAACTTGTTAGGTTGTTGATTTTTTAAGACAATGACAAGTTGTTTGATATATACAAAGTCACTGGTATTTGCACTGATGATTATTTGAATGTTCAGCTAACATTGGTGATAATGCTTGACGTTGCTCTTGTCATGTTGTGTATTTGCAAAATAAATAATGCTCGTGGTAATTGTGGTTTTCTTTTAGGGTCGAAAGATTATTGAACTGGATGACTTTGGGAACTATATCCTTATGATTGTTTGATTGTTTAAGCTTGAAATTTCACAGCATAGTTGACAACAGTTGGAGTAAATCGAAGTAATATTGTGTTGGGTTGATGACTCAACAACAAATTGAGCTATTGCCGTGGCTATGTGTTTGGTTTTGTAAAATGGAAATATCACATCGTTTTTTGGATGGTTGTGCACTGTGTATCGTATGGATAGCGTGGGTTTCACAGAGTTTTAATCATGCTCATCGATAATTTGTTATAAAGGGCATGTTGTCGAAACTTTGTCATGTTGGATGGGTGGCCCAACTCTTTAAGCCACATTGAATTGTTTTTTTTTTACACTGGCAGAATTACATTGCCTGGGCGAGTTACCCTGTGCATAGCTTGTGTCTAAATGGTGGTTGTTGGTTGTATGTTTGAATATCAATTCAGGTTGTAGTTTGATCTTGGTTATTTGGTTTCTGCTTATATATATGTTAACAAATATCATGACATTTTGATGGGCCTGATTGCAGTGATAGCGACTTCATTGTTAATTTGAAAACATGATTTTTGAGTGTTGTGGTGGATTGAAGAAATGCATGGGCAGTGGTTGATTTTGATAGTTACAGATTGGAAATGGGTATTGTTTGTAAATTGTTATAAAATGCAGAGTGTGTGAATGAAGGGAACAAAACCACTTACAAATTGTGTGGGATACATATTGTCTTGTGATGGCACTATGTTGGATATTTGATTATTGGATAGTGAACAAGTTAAGTACACAGTAATTGTTATTTGGTCATGATGATTGTTGGTTGGTGCATCTATTCTTATTGCAGAATGTTTTATGGATCACTTGATTAATTTCATGAACAATAATTGTTCTCCTCTCCTTCCATTATTTCACTTTCCGCTAATTACAAACCCTTTCACCTCCCATATTCATTTTTTCACTCCCTATTCTGAGATTGATTACATTCAAGAGAATTTATGTGTTAAAATGGATGAAAGTGGCAGTGTCTTGTGCAGATTGCAGTGAGGTCTTATTGGTTTGCTTTACAGTTGATTTTTGTTGTCATTGAGCAATGACCATGTATTCTCCCCTTTCATTATATCATATTTTCACTCAATGCAAACCCCTCACATATCCCAGAACCCTTTTTCACCCCCCTGCTCGTTGATTAATAGTAAAACAATTTGTATGGATTGGATTGCATGAGTCTGATACATTTCTGAGCCAAATCTATTTCATATTTTTAAGAGTTGTCATGTATGGTTATTTAAAATACTATTTGCTAATCGATCACGCATGCAGGATGAGTTTTTTTAGTAGAGGTAGCCATGGTCAAGGAAATAGAGGTAGAGGTAATTGGAATCGAGGCCCAAGAAGGCCCAGGTTCTTCATACATTTTGACGTTGATTCAGAAGATCTTGGCCAATTGTTTCATGCCAGATTCTTTAATTGGATTGGGCAGGGAATAGTCCAACCTAGGCCTGAAAGGCCTCCCTTCCAAGCCCCACAAGCACCCGGTATCCATGTACTTCCTCATGTCTCATTATGATCCCAGGTCTCTGAAAATGATGGATGGCAGGAGATTTTCCACCCAACAGTCTCCCAACATCGTGGTTGGCCCAACTTGTCTTTGCCTGCTCCTCCGCCTATTAACCCCATTGCCCAAGCTGCCCCTGACCACTTGCCAGTGCAATCCTCCCATGCTAGCAAGATATTGAAAACTCAGGCACACCACGCACTTGATAAAGGAAAAGCCATTGCTGCCCCTTCCTCACCCTCCAATGGCTCTGACAAATCCGTGTCTTCCTGGATGCATTTGAGGGAGGATTGTTCCCACATGATCAGTGAAATTAGGCCTAAAGGCTCTGCACAGCCAAAGGCAAATTCAGGAAAATCAAGAGGTGACAACAACAATCAAGGAAGCGTTGCATCACACACTGAAAAATATGGTTTCTAGTTTTTTTTATTATATCTATTGTTCTATGACAGTTGACTTTGGGGACCTTTGGACAACATGTTTATTTGTGATATATGAGTATTATTTTGAAATAATTTTGAATTTCATGAGTTTTAATTGCTAAAAGTGAATATGTTGATGGGAGGCACAAGGAGGTGTCTTTTGCTTAACTAATGGTTATGTTATGATTTTCATGATTGTTATGAGCCAAATGGAGTTACAAGGGGTCCAACCTACTAGTTATTATTTAATTACGAACCTTAATTATAATTATTACTCTTCCGCCTAACTAAAGTTAGTTGAGTCTTTTAATTAACTTAACTAATGAGTTGGTTCAACTACTTCAACCAATTCTATTTTTTTAAAAGCAAGAAGAAAGGGAGGAACAAGAGGAGAATAGAAGGAGAAGCATGCTAAGGTTTGCTCTTTGAGTTATGTTGAGATAGTTCAGTTTTCATTCATTCATATATTCATCAAAGCCTAATTCTCTTTTGTGATAGCAGGGTCTTATCGTAGACAACAAAATTCAGGGCTGAATCAAATCATTCAAACACTTGTTTTTCAGAGGTGTTGATCTATCTTTGATAGTCTATGTAGACTTATCTGTTTGTGAATTAATTTTCATGACTGATAAAGGCTATTGTGCAGAGTCGAGTGGGCAACAATTTGTGGCAAGTTGATCAAGCTTTTATAGTTCAGTTTTGGTTTTCTGTTAGAGGTCCTTTTGTATGTTCCATCGGGGATGTCTAAGTTTGACTTTGGTCCAAGATTTCTGTATGAGATTTTGTAAAGAAAATGACTCTTTGGTGAATTGGAATGAAATAAAGGATTGCTTTATGTCTCATCTGTCTTGATTATCATTTTGGTGTCTTTACTTCTGTTCTTACACTTATTTCAGCAACTGTTGTATTCAGAAAATTACATAAAAAGTGAATTTCTAGCAAGCTTTTTGTTGATAAAAGACTAGTCTAAACACTCATAATTAATACTTGTGAGTTATGATGTTATTTTTTTGTTGTCTATAAACATAGGGTGATATTCCCATATACCTTGCTTTAGCTAAGGAAAGTCTGAAAATGCTGGAGTAAGATCATTTCATATCTTTTCCTCAACATTTATTTGGTGACCATACTGGGGAGATCTTCGATATCTCTCTGGTTAATTTTCATATTCGATTTTCATCGATACACATTTCTTTTCTAAATTTGTTTCTTTGACTGTTTTTCTATTGACAATTGTTCCTATTGCAAGGAAATCCAATATCAAGTCCGGTCTTCAAGACCAGACCAGCATTGCTTTGAAGATGTTTAACACCATTCTAGACACTGCCAATACCCGTGCCGAACTTAACCATTCTTGGGCAGTAGTTGAACGAGATATTAGTGCTCAAGAACAATTGGAGGCTAGACATAGATAACCTAGAAAACAACAGTAAAATTTTGTTTCTTCGAGCCTTGGCATGTCTTTCATGTCCTTAGACTCTCGTGCTTCTAGAAGAAGAAGAGACTTGTCACCCGAAATCAATCCTATTGTTGAAATAGGAAGAAGAAACGTTATGTTATCTGCCCAACAAAGTGCTCTAACGAGAACTTTATCTGATTCATCCAGCTCATGTTTCTTTCCCTCATCTATCATCCATAAGATGGCATCTAGTGGTGGATATGGTGGCACTGGAAGTGCTCCATCTTCCCAATCTTCATCGTCATCGTTGATTGGTAGCTTGTACAACCACCATATCCTGGTCCAATCTACTACAAACCCCACCAAAGTCATTAAAAAGTATGGGCTTTTTCAGTGCGAAGAAGATGCCACAACCACACCATGGCATCTGTCCTCTCCTCTTAACCTAGCACCTGCTACTTGCCCACTCCCAAAGTTTAAAGAGAATTTACCTAAGTTTTTAGGAAATAACATTGTCAATACTAATGAACACCTAGTGGCATTTTCTAATGCTTGTCATAACATAGAGGCCAATGACAATGACACTTGCATGCTCTTGTTTGTCAATTCTTTGGAAGGGAAGGTTGCAGTTGATTTCTTTGAACTTCCTCCTAAGATCTTGTCTACTCAGGAGGAGTTAATATATCGGTTCTGATCCACTTATGGGCGATCCAAAATCCCTGCCTAGAAGTTAAGGGAATACAATAAAATCACTTATAAAGATGGTGAGGCCATCAAGTCCTTCAACTTGCATTTCACCAAGTTGTACAATCAGAAGTTATCCGCCATCAGAACCAAGCCGCTTTCATGCATTACTACAATGCATTGCCTTCTCCCTACCGACATAGGCTTGAGGAAAAAGCCATTGATAATCTCGGTTCCACTCTGCATACTTGCTCAGATTATGAAGAAAAACTTGAAAGAACTGGTCTTCCCCAGGGAGAATTAGTGAGACAGACAGACATGTCCTCTCTTTTAGAGCTATCACAAGATATGAACAATCGTATGATAGCATTTGAGCGGAAGGGTATTGTCTCCCCTCTCACCCCTGTAGCTCCATCCTCTTCTACACCCCCCTTTAGAAATCCGTTTGAAAACAATTTTCAGCCTAAAGCTATCCTACCTCGTAGTTGGTGTAACTTTTGCGAGGAGCACCATGAAGAAATCACGTGTGAGGTAAAGAAGAGTGACAAAGATAAGATCTTTAGTAAGAGACCAGAAGCTATGATCGTTGTCCTAGACTTTGCGGAGCAAGAGGATGCCATGGTTATTAACACTAGGAACAAAGCCTATGCTCCCAAGGGTAAAATTGATCCTCCTTGCAGTTCTTCTAGCCCGAGCTCATCCTCAACTGTTGTTGCGCCCTAGGTTCCTAAAATTCCTGAAAGTCATGGAATCACTCCCCCTCTTCCCTCTTCCAAATATAATATCTTGAATCAATTGGCCAACATCAAAGCAGATCCAACCCTCCTAGACATGGTTGTCATCCTTGAACAACAGATGCATCTGAAACAATTCATGGAAGGATAAGCTTTTGTTGTATCCAATCTTTCCGAAGAGGTAGACGAAGAGGATTCTTCTGTAAATAAAGTCAGTGTACATACCTTTAGATACCCTGTAAAAAAAAACCCTTTTTATATTTATGTAAAGATTTGGGATAAGATTGCCCATTGTTGCCTCATTGATGGTGGTTCAGGTCCAAGTGTCATGTTGAAGATTATTATGGAAGAGCTAGGCTTGTCTTGTAGAAACGAAAATGCCAGAAGCATGCTCTCCTATAATAGTCTACAACAAAGAACTATAGGCGAGGTTAAAGATGTAACCTTAGTTTTATGCGCTCATCTTGAGATAAGGACAACCCTCAACATTCAGGTGATTGATATGTCTGTAAGCAATTATTCAATTATCTCGGGGAGAGATTGGCAAGCCCTAACAAGTGGCTACCTCTCACTCGATGGGACACATTTATCTGTTTCTCGGAATGGTAAGAACAACATAGTCCTTAGAGAAGGAAGGATCTCACCCTACATAGAAAGTGTTCTGCAATCTAGCGTAAACTATATCGAAGAAGACCTCGAAGTGTATTCCATCTTTGCTGAAGAATATAACATTCCTTTGGAAAAGATTGATTTAGATGATGATATATGGCATATGCACTTTGATGGTTCTTTCTCTATTGAAGGTAATGGGGCTGGTATTACCTTGGTTTCCCCTACAGGAAAAAATCATAATCTGTCATACAGATTGGAGTTTGTTTGTACCAACAATGTCGCTGAATTCGAAGCTCTATTATTAGGCATGGAGAATGCCCTTAATCTTGGTTGTGGTCACCTTTCAGTTTTTGGGAATTCGGAGCTTGTTGTGAACTTGATACGCAAGATAATCCCTCCTAGCAACAAGTTGATGGGACAATACTCCCAAACTGTTTGGTCACTCGTCTCAAATCTTCTATCTTTCAACATCACTCAGGTTAAGAAGGAGTTGAATTCAATGGCTGACCCATTAACTGTCTTTGCAGCCACTCCTAACCAACAACTCTTGCCTCACAGGCCCGATTGTGCCTTTCAATCTCTACTTTGTCGATACATCCCTGAAAATGAAGGATCTTGGAAGGCCATCCATAACGATGAGAGCATTGGTGTTGTCATTCAAAATGAACCTCTTAAGCCCAAGGAGATTATATATGTAGAAAACAATAAGATTTTTGAGGGCTTGAATCCTCTCGAGAGTTCGTTTTCCTTGAGTGTTGTAGGTAATAAAGAAAAACAAAGAGAAGAGGAGTCACGAGAGAAGGTGATTGAAACCATCCTCCTGAACATTAGGACTTTTGAACCTTCAAAGAATGTTAAAATAAATGTCAAATGTTCTGGTAAATAAGAGATGAGGTTCACCGGGTTACTCAGTGAACCCCAAAAGGTTTTTGCTTGGTTTTATGAGGATCTTCGTGGTTTTGATCCTGGGCTTATTCAGCATATTATGAAACTATCTAGGCAAAAACAAGAACTTGCTAACTCTGCACTGGAAGCACCCTTTCAAAGGGATTTGAGAGATTTCTTAAGGGTTGGAATGTTTTTTTCAGACCACCCTGAATGGGTCCCAATTTGGAAAACAACCTCAAGGACCACTGATAATATAAAAACTCGTATTAGTCTTCGAACTTTCAGGAAAGTGATTATAAGAAATCCCTTTCCTCCTCTCAATATGGAAATTTTTATGCAACAGGTTGGAAAGTCACAGTTAAGACCCTTACTGGACAGTTTGTTTGGTTACAAGAGAATCAAAGTAGAAGGGGCAAATGTTCACAAAACCACTCTCATTACTAATTGTGATACCATGCCTTACAAATGCCGGCTTTTTAGCTTACTTGATACAGGTACTGCTTTTAAAAAACCTATGCACATGACTCTCGATGGATTGGTCAGTCTCCATCTCTATCTTGATGATCAAATTGTGTGTATCAAGGGACTGATGATTACATCAGATTTCCAAATGATCAATCCTTTCCAAATTGCTTTTATCTTGGATACTAATTCTTATATCTCCAAAGATTTACAGAGACAATGGTTCTCCTACAGCACTAACAGTCCTCGCTTGAAGTATTGTGAGGGACCAATGTGAAAGGTTCTAATGCTGATTGGATTTCTGTATACTAGTAGCCTAGCTTCGCTTTCAAATTTTGTGCTTCTTTTCTCTACTTTACAGTACTTTGATTTCTGCTTTCTAGATTAAGTTTTTTTCCTTGTTGCGCTTCATTTCTGTCTTTTATTATTGTTGTTTTAGTTTCTGCAATTTTACTTCTGTCATGATTTGGTTTCTTCTTATCTTTTAATCAATTTGGTCAAATAGGACGTTGGATAAATTTTGCCACAGTGACACTCCTGCAAAGCATTGTTAGTTATTAACAATCAAGCTTACACAGATGTTATGATGCTCCTCTGAAGGACCCTTGAAATTGTTACATTTTTTCACTGTTGTCCTGTAAAGGATTGGCTATTTCCTGCTTCTCATTGCCATTTCTTCATCCATCGAGATTTTAAGAGCAAGTCTAAAAGTTTTCCTCCTAAAATTTAGAGAGAAGATTCCAATCAAATGATTATGCATACAGTGGTAAAACCCATCATACTTAACACTTTTCATGAATTATTCCCAAATTCTTGGTCATCTTTCCATTAAATCCACTCACTTCCCCCTGTTGCATAATCATTCGAGTTATATCTTCTTGACCTGTTGTTTTGGTCCATGAAACCATGAGCTCTGAGTTCTAAATCTGTTGAAAACAATTTTTCCTGTGGAGTTGCCAGTTTGCTGATGATTAAAATTGTCAACGAAGTTTTGCCCGCAAAGTGTTGCTAAAGCCTATTATTATAAAAACTAAATAATACTAGTAGGTGGGACCCCCTTAAACTATTGGAGAGCAGATCTGTTCATTTTTTATGTTATGATGATGTGCGACATGACTTACATGGTTGATGAAGATCTTGGTGTTATTGGTTATGATTTGAGCTTATGAAGTGTTGATTCCTTATGTTACTACAACCTATGTTATTCATTAATGTCATTGTTGTCTGTTCTTATCGCACCTGCACAACAAACATGTTAGTAAAATTACATGAAGGGCAGTTTTGAGAGAGGCAAAATACTAGAACAAATGCGAAGGAAGGGGACCTAGTTCTGCAATATCACATGCGAATAATTTGAAGGAAATAAGAAACAATTGCAAGGGGAAGATTTTAAAGCTATCCTAACTATACTACATGCATGAAAATACTCGATGATTATTGTTAAACCCTAGCTAGCAAGTAAATGATTATGAAATTGTGATTGAATTACATGTTTAATATGCATATGGTGTGAAATGTTGGTGGTGCATTTGGCAAGGTGATAGTGCTAATGGTTATGCAATGGTTAATTGAATTATGTGGCCGATATACATATGGTATATTTGGATATATTGAACGTCGGTGGCTCATTTGATAAGGTGGTGGGCATTAATGGTTATGCAATTTTGTTGAGTCATATAATAAGAAGTTTGATATGGAAAGTGCATTTGACAAGTAACCTATGCATATTCCAATGCAGAGTTAAATTAATGGTGTTAATTGAAAGTTGGTTGGCATGTATTGATGAGTAAATGAATTGTGGGTGGAGGCGACATGCATTTACTACACGTCACATTTACCCCTCCTGTTAGTCGCCACCCTAATCGGGCTATTGTTTGATCTTGCTTCTCTGGTTATGATCCGAAATTTTAGCAGGGAAGAACCACTCGACCAGTTCTCGTTTTAAGGAATTCGATTACAGGTATGTCTTTTTTTGACCATTCGTGATTCTTCTCTGGTTATGAAATAATTATTGGCTCAGGTGTATGGGTTTGTGTTTTCCTAAGTGTTGCAATTGTGTGAAATTTGGGTTCTTGGAATGAAGAGTGGATGGTTCTCCCTGTAATAATCTTGAGTTCGTCGAGGTTATTGGTCTTCTTGGGTGATACCTTTTTGTTATAACTATTGTTTGGTGGGAGGGCTTTTGTTTAGTCTTGGGTGGATAGCTATTTTACACACCTCTCACTAAACCTGGTCTCTGGCTTTCATGGGTTTGATGGTCGGAGGTTTTCAACATCTCTGTGATTTGTTCACTTTGGCATTGATTGATTGCACCACCAGGGGTCACAAAGTGAGGTTCCTGTTCTTCCTCGGCCCTCTCTTCATCCTTGGGCTAGGATTGTTCACTCGAAGAACATGAGGGTTACACCCTGTGTGCGTTAAATAACATTGCCAGGCTAGATTCAAACTTCACTTTTCTGTTGTGGCCCCTTGTCATGGATTAGTTACCTGTCCATGAATGGGTCTCTCTGCGTATACACCATTAGCCTTGGGTTCTCATCATTATAAGAGTGTCTTTGCTCTCCCTGTTGTGGTTATGCAACAAACCTTGGCCCTCATGTTTGAAGAGTGATAGAGAATACCAATTGAGCCTCTTGGGTTTACTACTTGGAAGGTAGTATAATTGTCGACTATTTTGAGAACAGGCTCTCTCAGTTGGTCTTATGACAGTTGTGTTGGTTGGTATATAGTCATTGGCTCGGTTATAATAGTGGTAAACCCTACATCACCAATTGCACTTTCAAAGCACACAATTACTCTCCTTATGTTGATAGCTCGGTATTGTTAAATCAAAGGCCTCTGCCCCGATTCGATTGGATGTGTGGGTATCTGTAATTGCCACAGCTTGTTAGGTTGTTGATTTTTTAAGATAGTGACGAGTTATTTGATAGATACACAGTCATTGGTATTTGCACTGATGATTATTTAAATGTTTAGCTAGCATTGGTGAAAATGCTTGACGTTGCTCATGTCGCGTTGTGTGTTTGCAAAATAAATAATGGTTGTGGTAATTATGGTTTTCTTTTGGGGCCGAAAGATTATTGAACTGGATGACATTGGGAACTATATCCTTATGATTGTTTGATTGTTTAAGCCTGAAATTGCACAACATAGTTGATCACAGTTGGACTAAATCGAAGTAATATTGTGTTGGGTTGATGACTCAGCAACAAATTGAGCTATTGTCATGGCTATGTGTTTGGTTCTGTAAAATGGAAATATCGCATCATTTTTTGGATGGATGCAGACTGTGTATCGTATGGATAGCTTGGGTTTCACAGAGTTTTAATCATGTTTATCAATCATTTGTTATAAAGGGCATGTTGTCGAGACTTTGTCATGTTGGATGAGTGGCCCAAATCTTTAAGCCACATTGAATTGTTTTTTTTTTTACACTGGCAGAATTACATTGCCTGGGTGAGTTACCTTGTGCATAGTTTGTGTCAAAACGATGGCTATTGGTTGTATGTTTGAATATCAATTCGGGTTGCAGTTTGATCTTGGTTCTTTGGTTTCTGCCTATATATATGTTAACAAATTTCATGACATTTTGATGGGCCCGATTGCAATGATAGCGACTTCATTGTTAATTTGAAAACATGATTTTTGAGTATTATGGTGGATTGAAGAAATGCATGGGCAGTGGTTGATTTTGATAGTTACATATTGGAAATGGGTATTGTTAGTAAATTGTTATAAAATGCAGAGTGTGTGAATGAAGGGAACAAAACCTCTTACAAATTGTGTGGGATACATATTGTCTTGTGATGGCACTATGTTGGATATTTGATTATTGGACATTGAACAAGTTAAGTACACAGTAATTTTTATTTGGTCATGATGATTGTTGGTTGGTGAATCTATTCTTACTGCAAAATGTTATATGGATCACTTGATCAATTTCATGAGCAGTAATCATTCTCCTCCCCTTCCATTATTTCACTTTTCGCTAATTACAAACCCTTTCACTTCCCATATTCATTTTTTCACTCCCTGTTCTCAGATTGATTATAGTCAAGAGAATTTATGTGTTAAAATGGATGAAAGTGGTAGTGTCTTGTGTGGATTGCAGTGAGGTCTTATTGGTTTGCTTTACAGTTGATTGTTGTTGTTGTCATTGAGCAGTGACCATGTCTTCTCCCCTTTCATTATATCATATTTTCGCTCAATGCAAACCCCTCACATATTCCATAACCCTTTTTCACCCCCCTGCTCGTTGATTAATAGTAAAACAATTTGTATGGATTGGATTACATGAGTCTGATACATTTCTAAGCCAAATCTATTTCATATTTTTAAGAGTTGTCATGTATGGTTATTTAAAATACTATTTGCTAATTGATCACGCATGCAGGATGATTTTTTTCAATCGAGGTAGCCATGGCCGAGGAAATAGAGCTAGAGATAACTGGAACCGAGGCCCAAGAAGGCCCAAGTTCTTCATACATTTTGACGTTGATTCAGAAGAGCTTGACCAATTGTTTCATGCCAGATTCTTTAATTTATTTGGGCAGGGAATAGTCCAACCTAGACCTGAAAGGCCTCCTTTCCAAGCCCCACAAGCACCCAATATCCCTGTACCTTCTCATGTCTCATTACGACCCGAGGTCCCTGAAAATGATGGATGGCAGGAGATTGTCCACCCGACAGTCTCCCAACATCGTGGCTGACCCAACTTGTCTTTGCCTGCTCCTCCGCCTATTTACCCCATTTCCCACGCTGCCCCTGACCACCCGCCAGTGCAATCCTCCCATGCTAGCAAGATATTGAAAATTGAGGCACACCATGCACTTGATAAAGGAAAATCCATTGTTGCCCCTTCCTCACCCTCCAATGGCTCTGAAAAATCCGTGTCTTCCTGGATGCATTTGAGGGACGATTGTTCCCACGTGATTTGTAAAATTAGCCCTAAAGGCTCTGCACAGCCAAAGACAAATTCAGGAAAATCAAGAGGCGACAGCAACAATCAAGGAAGGGTTACATCACAGACTGGAAAATATGGTTTGTAGTTTTTTTTATTATATATATTGTTCTATGACAGTTGACTTTGGGGATCTTTGGACAACATGTTTATTTTGGATATATGAGTATTATTTTGCAATAATTTTGAATTTCATGAGTTTTAATTGCCAAAAGTGAATATGTTGATGGGAGGCACAAGGAGGTGTCTTTTGCTTAACTAATGGTTATGTTATGATTGTTATGATTGTTATGAACCAAATGGAGTTACAAGGTGTCCCACCTACTAGTTATTATTTAATTGTGACCCTTAATTATAATTATTACTCTTTCCCCTAACTAAAGTTAGTTGAGTCTTTTAATTAACTTAACTAATGAGTTGGTTCAACTACTTCAACCAATTCTAATTTGTTAAAAGCAAGAAGAAAGGGAGGAACAAAAGGAGGATAGAAGCAGAAGCATGCTAAGGTTTGCTCTTTGAGTTATGTTGAAATAGTTCAGTTTTCATTCATTCATATATTCATCAAAGCCTAATTCTCTTTTGTGATAACAGGGTCTTATTGTAGACAACAATATTCAGGGCTGAATCAAATCATTCAAACACTTGTTTTTCAGAGGTGTTGATCCATCTTTGATAGTCTGTGTAGAGTTGTCTGTTTGTGAATTAATTTTCATGACTGATAAAGGATATTGTGCAGAGTCGAGTGGGAAGCAATATGTGGCAAGTTGATCCAGATTTTAGAGTTCGGTTTTGGTTTTCTGTCAGAGGTCCTTTTGTATGTTCCATCAGGGATGTCTAAGTTTGACTTTGGTCCAAGATTTTTGTATGAGATTTTGTAAAGAAAATGAATCTTTGGTGAATTGGAATGAAATAAAGGATTTCTTTATGTTTCATCTGTCTTGATTATCATCTTGGTGTCTTTACTTCTGTTCTTACACTTATTTCAGCAACTGTTATATTCAGAAAATTACATAAAAAGTGAATTTTCGGCAAGCTTTTTATTGATAAAAGACTAGCCTAAACACTCGTAATTAATACTTGTGAGTTAGGATGTTATTTTTTTGTTGGCTATAAACATAGGGTGATATTCTCATATACTTTTCTTTAGCCAAGTAAATTCTGAAAATTCTTGAGTAAGATTATTTCATATATTTTCCTCAACAACCCCCACCCTCATATATATGAGGGTTAATAAGTAAGTTTTCTCTAATGTATCCCCCCACCTCCACCCTATATTAAGTATTATTTAATGTTTCTCCCCATCCCCACCCTCGTATAAGGGAGGGAGTGGGGGAGATATTAGTGAAAACTTAATGGGCGTGGAGAGAGATATTAGAAAATATGAGGCTGGGGGTGGGAGGGTATTAGGGAAAATGTATTAAGTTTACTTTGATATCCCTCCCCACACCCACCCTCATATATATGATGGTTAATAATTAAGTTTTGCCTAATACACCCTCCCCGCCTTCCTATACCCTATATTAAGTGTCCCCTAATATCTCTCCCAACCCCCACCCTCATATGGGGAAGGAGGTGGATGAGGATGGGAGTGGGAAGAGATATTAGGGAAAACATAACAAGTTTTCCCTAATATCTCCCCCCACCCTATATCAATTAGTCCTAATATGAGGGTGGGGGTGGGAAAATTTTTCCTTAATATCTCCTCCACCCCCACCCTATATTAAATATTCCCTAATATCTCCTACCACCCCATAAGACTTAATATAGGGTGGGGGTGGGAATATTTAATATAGGGTGGTGGTGGGAAGACTTAATGTGAGGGTGGGGGTGGGAAAGTTATACTCAATATTCCCCCCCACGCCCACCCTATATTAAGTATTCCCTCATACGAGGTTGGGGGCAAGGGGGAATATTAGGCAATACTTAGGGGGAGATATTAGGGATTACTTAATATGGGGTGGGGGAAGAGATTATGAAATACTT